>WBNM01032654.1:10138-28881 GCA_013399055.1 Ramphastos sulfuratus | reverse complement strand
TTTTTTTTTTTTTCATTTTAAAAGAATTGGGTTATGTTTCCCCATTTCCAGTCAGTGGAACCTTCACCAGTCTGCCACAACTTTTCGAATGTGATGGATAGTGGCTTAGCAGCTTCATCTGGAAGTTCCCTCAGGACCCTTGGATGAATCTCATCAGGTCCCTGCCTTTGGATTCTGTGTGTCTGGAGTATTTGCTGGTGAAGACCAAGGGAAAAAAAAAATGTTGAGTACCTCAGCCTTCTCCATATCAGTTTTATCCAAGTCTCCTGTTTCTCTTGTCACAAGAGGGTACAGTTTCTTTCATCATCTTTACTTGTCCTAGGTACCTGAAGAAACCTTCTATTTTTCACATCTCTAGACAAGTTCAGCTCCAGTTGTACCTTGGATTTCCTTATCCTTCCCCAGTGCTCTCAGGCCATATCCTTACAGTGTCCCCAGAAAGTATATCTCTGATTCCACTGCCTATGCATTTTGGCTTTGTGCTTTAGTTTGGCTAAAGAGTCTTGAATTATCTGAGATGGCCCCCTGCCTACCCTGTCCACCTTTTTGTATTTCAGAATTAAAAGCTCTTGCAAAAAAATATTTTCCAACTATCATTCACTCCTTTTCCTCTGAAGGTAGTTTTTCACAACAGATCCTACACACTAAAGAGCCAAATGCTTGCCCTTCTGAGGTTTAGGGCCCTGACTCTACTTTTATTTGTCCTGCAGTACTGAAGACTGATATTTCCAAAAAGGCATGGTCACAGCAAGCTAGGCTACCTCCAGCCTTGACCTCTCCAATGAGCTCTTCCATATTAGTGACAAACATATCCAGCAGTGCCTCTCTTCTGGTCAGGCTCTCCATCACCTGTACTAGGATGTTGTCAGCAGTGCACTCCAGTTGTTTCCTGGACTGCTTGCAGTTCACTGTCCCACCTTTCCAGATGTCCAGGATACTGAAATCTCCTGTCACCATCAGGGCCTGCAAGTGTGATGCTTCCTACAGTTCTGAAAGAAATCTTCATCAGCATTCTCTTCTTGGTCAGGTGGCCTGTATTAAACACCAACCACGAAGTTTACTTTGTTGACTTGGTCTCTAATTTTCACCTATAAGCTCTTCACCTGTGCATTGCTGTTCTTCAAAGATGGCTCTGTGTAACCAATCCCATTTCTGACAGAAGGCGGCTACTCCACATCTCCTTCCTTGTCTGCCCCTTCTGGATAGTTTGCAGCCATCAGTCATGGCATGGGGGATTCATTCTTCTTCTCATCTTTGTCTTCCAGCTCAGCCAGCCAGTTACCCTAAAGTACAACTGGCCTTACTAATAAAGGCTGAGGCAAAGAAGCCGTACAGTATCTCAGCCTTTTCCTCAGCCTTTGTCATTGTTTCCCTCTGCATTGAACCAAAGGTGAAGATTCTCTTTAGCTCTCCTTTTGCTGTTAACATACTTATAGAAACATTTTTTACTGTCTTTTACAACAGTAGCCAGATTAAATTCCATTTGGCCTTTGTGCCTTTTAATTTACTTTCTGCAGAGCCCCACAACATCTTTGTAGTCTTTCTGAGTGGTCTGCCCCTGTTTCAAACTCTCTTTTTTCTTGTCGTGAGTTCCAACCAAAGCTCTCTCTCTTCAGCTAGGCTGGTCTTCTTCACTGATTCATCTCTTCATACACAGCAATGTCCTGTTCATGCACATTTAAGATTTCCTTCTTGAAGAATGTCCAGCCCTCCTGGATTCCTTTGTCCTTCACGACTGCTCCCAAGGAACTCTGTCAACCAGACCCCTAAGCAAGCCAAAGTTTGCCCTCCATCAGTCCTTCAGTTCATAGAACATTAATGTGACCATTATAGGGGTAGAAATTACTTTGTCAATTGTCCTGTGAAGAACTATTCCTAATGGCAGCAATGAGTTCGATCTTTAACACTCCTAACTTACTCCATATTTTTATACTTTCTTTTTTCATTACCTTTTTCATGTGCACATTCCACTTTTTTTAATGCAATCTTTTATAGGTAAAAGGGCTGAAGAAGTGCTGCTGCTAAGTTTCCTCTTCCCTTGGACAAGTTTCGTGACTATGAAGTACAGGATTCTTAAGGTTTGCAGCAGAGTCAAGGGAGAGGCTCAATGACCTTTTGAAGAAATAGCTAACAAATTTGCAGGGAAAAAAAATCGGAGCATCATTCAGCTTCTTTAGATAAGAGATATCTTACAGTAAACCAGCTAAACAGTTGTGACATAAAAGTAAAAACATTTCAATTTACAGATGATTCCTTTCTTAACTAGTTGGAGGTAGCTATTTGATCCTCAAGAAAGGAAATCATTTTTTGAAACATGGAGTGGAGCAGAGGTACGTGATCTGTCAATTCTTTGAATTTGTCCTTTTAAACAAAAGCTTTGCTCTTCACAATGTAGGGAACAGCTTTGTAAAGTTCCAAAGTACATATATAGGTTTAAGTGTCTGATATATGTGCATTTTAATAACAAGGCTTGAGTGTGAGTAGCTATCATGAATTTAAAACAGAAGAATGAAACCAGAGCTCTTTAACACTGCTGTGCTAATGCAGAATTGTGTGTACAGTGTTGCTTCTCCATCAGCATGCATTTATGAACTGCACACTGCAAACATTCCTCCAAGATGAAAAGTTCAAAATAACAAAAGATAGGTACTGTTTGATAATGTAAAAGCTGGGGAAAAAAAATTATAAAAATGTTGCAAAAAAAATGTTCCACATTACCATTCAAATAAGCCTACACCAGCTTTCAAGTCCATGTGTGCACAAAGGCACCCTGATAGATGTCTCTTCTCTTAAAGAGTTGTCTCAAGAGTTGTCTGAGGTGCAATGGCATTGGTAAGTGAATGCATTTGAATTACACTACTGCTTAGTAATGCCTTCCACTGACGTCTTCCTTCCTGCTCTTGTACAAACGGAAAATATTTTCCATACATTGGCTACAGGACTGGCAACTGTGTCCACTTTTAAGACCCCCAGCACTGCACCTGGCAGGTGTAGGCTTATATGTTTCTCTTACCTGGTAATCAGTGACAAATCTCTATCAATTCTATTAACTAGATAGAGCCTCTGCAAGAAGAACTAATTCTTCTGACTTAAGTCTTGTATTAGATCACAGTTCTTGAGTTGTGCTATCAAGGCTGCAACCTTCTTCTGCATCACTACATGGCATCCAGATTTATCACTTTTAATGCTGCTCTCCATTAATTGGAGACTTGAAAGCATCTGCTTAAAGTCTTGCTGTAGTTACAAAATACTTGGTGCTATTAAGAATAGCATGTGCTCAGAGTTGTGCTTGTTTAGGGCTTTTGCCTTGGGAAAACTATAAAAGCTCAGTATCTTGAAAGTTCTAATTTAATTACATTTTGCATAAAGAAATTCTGTCTGAATTGCTCATATGCTAATCTCTTCCTCAATGTCAATAGAACTATTATTTTTTTTTAATTAGCTCCTGTATGTAAAATTGCTTATTTGCAAGTCTGTTTCTTTATTTTTGGGTTCCTCTGTATCTGATAAACAGGTCATAAAGTGTTGCTTGTGTTTCTGTCTTTTGGTCTTTCAATTTTTTTTTTCTCTTCATAGGATGGGAAATTTAAAAAAAAATAAAAACAGAAAGTTTATGTGTCCTATGTATTGCATTTGCTGAAAGCTTAAATTCTTGTGTAAGTCTAAACTGTTACGAAAACTTTAAAGGATATAAATCCAATGTGAACAAAGAGACTTATTAAAGATATACCTAGTTGCTTTATATGACCAGCTTAAACACAGGAAATATATTTCATTAATCAACTGAATCACTAAATGAGAACATTGGCAAAACCAAATCTTGTATGAGTATCTCTGCAAACAGTTGGGTAGCTTTCAGATGTTACCTAAGAATAACAGTCTGGTACAGCTCGTAAGATTGTGTATGAATACAGCCATCATTTCACCAAGAGTTTGAAATGGAGAGAAACTGTTAATGGAAATACAAAGTGACTAAACAGTTTCAGGATGACATACATAGTTGAAGGAAGGCTGTGTCTATTGTAGTTGTCATATAGGAAAAAATGCATACTGGAATAAGCTTAAATATCTACATAGCCTATTTCTTTCTGTTCTTCCCCTCTCCCTCCTGCCCCTGCCCCAACATCTCTTCTCTCTTCTTTTGTTCTAGATAAATAGTATTATACTTTAAGAGGATTTTGCATTTGTCTGTTGCACCATTTGTCCCTGGAAGAAAAGGAGTGCAGGTGATGAAGGTAAGCCAGGTTACATGAGCTAACAGGTATTGATCTCAAAATATACCCTCAGGCAATCAGAATAGATCAAAAGCACAATTAGCCCAGGGACTCTAATACATGCACTCTCATAATTTGCAGCTTGAGGAGAAAAGCTGAAATGAACATCTCCAAATTCTCATTTGAGAAAGAAAGATAGCACTTCTACATGCCTGCTTCTGTAGGGAGATTGCTGATGGATTATGATAGCATAATTAATTTGCATCAGTGTATTTTGTGTGGCATATATTTTTTATGGGGGTTTCTATAAAATATCAGTCTGTCTCTTCTTCATACAAAAAGCTGTAGCTAATAAGATCACATTGTGTGAGACTCCTAGGCAGCCAGCTGAAGATGCAGGTTCGCACAAAAACTTCCACTGCAAGATTCAGGGCTACTTGTCATAGCCATGACTCTCTTCTAGATCTCGAAGTGAAAGACAGAGGAAAATACTTTCAACATAATAAAATATATTCAATATCACATGATCATCTTAAAAAGTGGTGCACAAATATTCTTCCATTAAAGGTTATTTTTTTCTTTATAGAATCACTTGTATTTCACTTAATGATTAATTGGTTAATTAATCATGAATGACAAAGCAAACCTGCTATTTTCTGTATCCAAAAGTCCAAGTAAACATCTTCCAGAGATGTTCCATGCCTATGCTCTTTATTCCATGTTTTATATTAAAATGTGTATTGATGTGCTAAAACTGGAATCTCAGAATTAACCACAGTTAGTTTTAAGAGCTGTGATCCTATTAAGAAATTCTTGTCAGGAAGCAGAAGTAAGAATTAATTATCTGTGCTCGGCAAAGATCCAAAACGACAAAATTGCCATAGGCAGCTGGGAGGTTTTAGCATCCTCACACTTAAACATTTGTCTCTGCAAAGCCAAGCCTCAGACAAGAACACTAATATGTCTTCATACATTAAGACAGTAAGAGCACTGTAGATCCATGGCCTTGATGTCATCAGGGTTGTAGAGTTAATGAGTGCTGCATTTTTCTTCCTACCTCTTTTCTGTATTTTTATATAGGATTTCTACCTTTGTTTTGGTTATGGCTATTATTTCTGGGAAGCTGAACACTTTTATGGTGATCAGATCCCTTAAGACAGTTTTAATGGGATAGAGGCATGTAAGAGTGGCAAAAATGTTTGGCTCAGACTAATCTCCTGAGGCTGTTATGAAACACTCAAGAGTCTGAATTAATTTATACCATGCTGTTGTTCAGCTAGGCCAGTTTTTATCCTACACCTGGCAGTAAAAACTCAATATATGCAAAATGCTGATACAGCTGCATATATAGATGCTTCCAAACTAACAATACCCATAGCAATTCAGTTTTTAATTATTTTAGATAGAAAAGAATGCAAAAATTCTTATGTAAAGACTGAAACACATTCATTTAAAAATGTGATTCGAATAGTGAAGTAATGCAAAATGCCAATTTTGAAAAATTACTTTAAGAAACAGTGAGCTGCCTAAAATTTCAGGTAAAACCTCAGAAGTGAATTGCGCTTTCTATAAGTTTTAAGTGAAGTCAAAAGTGTATCTAATTTCTGCCTTCTCATCTTCAGCTCTGCTTCTTTTTTTTATGTAGGTCCTGGGCTCAAAAATCTACTGAAGTCAAGATTCTGGCCTTGTGCTCATGCATGCACATTACCTATGTTTCAGAAAATCTTGCATTAAATACGTCTGTCTGGCTTTATCTGAATCTTGACATCTGGTGAAGACTCAATGCTGTTATCAGTTTGTGGCTCTTTGTCTCCAGAATATGAAACTGGAGCACTCAAATGGAAAACTGGGTTTCCAGTTTCCAGTATCAGGGTTTCCAGATCTGTGTATGAGAAAATTCATGTAACAAGCCCAAAACTTAGTGCCCCACTACACAGCTTAAAGACAAGCGATTTCCTAAATCTGAAGCTATTATGTGTGACTTACGATATATTGATCGCTGTGTGCTCTACAAATCACACATTTGTGTAGCCAGAGAACAGAAGGAAGTCATGAATGTGTAAATTTAAGTCTCATCGTATAATGCAGATGAGTAGAGGTAAAAAGAATTTTTTTTAACTAATTCAGACCTCACGTGTTGCCTCGACTCATCACGATTAACTCCTAGTGTCATAATATCCATGTATAAAATAATCCTCCTTCTCTTCAGAGGGATGGTAGTCTGAATTTATTACATGAGGCATTTAGGTAGAACAGTCATGTGTGTGCCCTTTAATGAAAGGAAAGCTGGATAATATCTGTTTAAAGATCTGGAGAGGGTCAGGAAATGCTCTCTGGAACTTAGGCTGCTTATATCAAGCTGAAAATAGAATAATGCAAAAATTCTTGAGATTCTATTCGAAACTCCATCTACAAGGACTGCAATTCCTTTCACAGTCAGAGGTTTAAGATTTGAGGTACTGCCTCTTTGAAAACACTGCTATAGCACTTTAAACAGGCATAAATAGGAATAAAGGACATAAAGTTATTTCTCCTGTATATTTCTTATGTAGCAAGTAACTGCATTTCTAAAAATGATAAGCAGGAGCAGGAATGACTTTGGTTTTCATGGGCTGAAAAGCCATAGTGTCATTACACTCATCTATTGTAGTTGAAATTCAGGCTGAGCCACGTAGATTTCCTACTCTTCACATGTGTACAAATACATCTGTCCCAGTTTAGGGCCACAATCTGCCCAGGACCATNCCCCTCCCTTGCCCTGCTGCTCACACTGCTCTTCATGCAGCCCAGGACTTGGTTGCTGTCTGGGCTCCATGCGCACACTGCAGGAAGCATTCGGGTAGAATGCGTTTGGATAGAATGAATACACTCACAAACTAGGCCAAGTCCATCTGACTAAAACCTTCTCAAATCCACCACCCCATCCAACCTCAGCAGGCCTGAGAATAGGCCAAAACTGCTTTCCCATATCAGGCCTCCAAGGCCTCAGCAGGCCTCATGATGCATCTCAAAATTTCCTGATAGCTAGAAGCCATCTGCCCCACTCCAGCCATGCAATAAGCAGGGACATGCTCTTCCCAAGAAGTGAAGGGAGGAGAAGAGAGTGGTACCAGCAAGGCACTGTTTTAAATACTGGGAAGCAGAATAGAAAAGCAATGTTACAATATCCTGGGATGATGATGTCTGACACTTGGGACTTTCTGTCTCCTCTTTTGAGGACTGCATCTCTGTGGTCTTTCCTAAAGGCACCTGGGCCAAACTACCACAACATCTTTTGAGCTATCTTCTGGAAAGGATGCACAACCATCTTCACCTCCACGATGGTCACTTTGGCAGATGAGGATGGAGCCATGACCTCACTCTTTCTCTTGATGTCCTCAGATGAGATCTCAGCACTGTACCAGAGTAAAGATACCAGCGTTAACTTACACTTTGAAACTCTTCTGTAGGACCACAGGAAACAGTGAAACTCTTGTGATTTCCACATTTTGGCTGACTCCTTATTGTATTTGGGTTTGTTCAATAGATTGGTAAGTGATCTTTTCAGATGGCTGAAAAGTAGCCTCCAAAATGCGATTTACTGAAAACTGACATGGTGTTTCACATTCACCCTGCTCTGAAATACAACTGACAGGCACAGGAATTTTTTAGACTAGCAGTAAAATTATGTTTTCTTTAGCTATCATCACTGTGAAGGTAGGAGGATTAATTCTGGTTCAAACATCACCATCTACAGCAAGGACCACTGTGGCTGTAACCAAGGTAGCAACATTGATGATGTGTAGCCACAATGGAGGCCCTTATGTCTCCCCAGCCTCTGCTCTTAAAATCTTGCAGAGAAGTACTTAGAATTTGCTTGTGTCAGGAAAATAAGCATGACTAAATGCAAAGTGTTGCTGTGCTGCCTTGCTTCTTAACCATCTAGGGCCTCCTGTGTGTAATGCTGCATGTAACAGATTGAAAATGAAGGCAACACAGAAACCTTTAAGAGCTTCAAGATTTGTCCCTCCTGTAGGTAACTTATTCTACCAAGGGCATTACCTCCTACATCAAGAAATGGATGAATTGTGAAGGGCTGGCTCTAAATAGCTACAAGCAGATTGAAAGCTTATGGGTACAATTTAGAGACTGAGACAACAAAGAGAATCTTGTGGTTGGTGTCTACCACAAGTCACCTGATCAAGGAGAGTCTATTGACAAAGTCTTTTTTACTCCAGTTACAGGAGGCTTTGCACTCACAGGCTCTGTCCTTGCTAGGCAATTTCAAACAATAAGATATCTGCTGGAAAAGCAGAACAGCAAGCTGTATGAGATCCAGGAGACGCCTGGAGTAGATAGAGGATAAATTCTTCAGCAAGGTAGTAGACAGCCCTACCAGATGCACATGATACTGGACCTGATGGTCACTGAGGCAAGTGAGTTTGCCTCGAAACTGGAGGCAGCCTGGGCTGCAGTGGCAGAATTCACAGCCTTGAGGGATGTGAACCAGGCAAAGAGTAAAGTTGTGACCCTGGATTTTAGCAAGGCAAAATTCCAGCTGTTCAGGGAGTTTCCTCCTGAGAAACAGTCCTCAGGGACAATGGAGTAGAACAGAACTGGTAGATCTTTAAGGACACTTTCCACAGATTGCAAGAGGTCTCAGCTGCGGGATGTAAGAAGTCAAGCAAAGAAGGGAAGAGTCCGATATGGCTGGATAAAGATCTGGTGGTGAAAATAAAGAGTAAGAAGGAACTGCACAGGCAATGGGAACAGCAGGTATATTGGGAAAAATATAGGGATGCCTCTCAGACATGTAGGGATGAGATCAGACACTTGGCAATGGACGCAAAGAATGACAAGAAAAGCTTCCACAGGTATGTCAGCCTGAAAAAGGGAGGTCAAAGAAAGCATATCTTCCCTGATAAGCAAGACTAGGAAGCTGGTAACAATGGATAAGAAGAAGACTCAACAACAACTTTTTTGCCTCCACCTTCACCCAATCTCCAATTGAAGAGCACAAGATGGAGAGCTGGGGAGCAAAGTCCCTCCTGCTGTAAGAGAAGATCACAACCACCAGAGAAGCCTGAACATAAATAAGTCCAAGGGACTTGATAAGATGCAATCTGAAGTTCTGAGGGAATCTTTTCACATTAGGATGGTGAAACACTGGCACAGTTTGCCTAGAAAAGCTGTAGATGTTCCATTCCTAGACATATTCTTGGTCAAGTTGGATAGGGCTCTGAGCAAGTTGATCTAGTTGAAAACATTCCTGCTGACTACAGAGGAGTTGGACAAGATGACCTTTAAAGGTCCCTTCCAACTCAATGCATTACATGATTTTATGATTCTAATGTTCTATGACTCTGTAATTCTAAGACATGTTTCTTTGTCCTGCAATTGTACATAAACCTTTATGGCTTGCTTTTCTTCCCCCTCTGATTATTATCTAGAATTGTTCCATTGAATAGTTTCAATTAGAAAAGACCTTTAAGATTATCAGATCTAACTAGTAATTACCGTTAATTCTTGTTTCTTTTATCTTTTACTCTCTCATACGAGGAAAAGCCATCCCAAAAGAGTACATTAAAAATCTTAAAATCATTTAAAAATGAAAGTAACTATTGTCCTTTCTATCCTTGTGATTTATTTTTATACTTGGCCTTTCTTTTATTTTTCATAATGTTACAAGGTTTTTTTATACATTTCATTAACCTGGGACCTTTACTGAAAGGTAGTATCAAAGCAAAACTGCAAAAGGTCCAGGGTTCTTGCCTATGCTATGCTGCTGTAAGATAAAAGCTGCACAACTCTAGGGCTCTTAGAGTCAATATAAATGATTGTTCTAGAGGAATTCCTATCAACCTTGTGTCAGAGAAGTGAAGCAAAAGAAGCATTTGAGAGATATCTATGCTTTTGCTGTGATAGATCCCTTTTCAGATAGTGGTAAGTCAGTCTTGAGAGATATTATTTTCTCCTGTGTTCCTCAAAAGAACTTCCTGATAAGCCAGAGCTTGTGATTTTGAGTGTTTGTGTTAGTGGGGTTGGTGTTTTGGGTGGTTTTGTTTTGTTTTGTTTTGTTTTTTTGAATGGGTGATATCGTACATAGTGTCTCATCTTTCAAATCTTTCTGATGGAAGACTTGGCCCCACAACCTTTCCTTCCCATCTCGCACAGCCTCCTTTCAGCCAGTACAGACTGATACTACTTTATTCAGTCTGCCTGACAGGCAAAAAAAATATGGAGATTTCTATCAAAAGCTTGCTAGAGGTTGCATTGCTTGCTTCCTTGATTACGAATTCAGTGATATTTACCACATAGCTTATTTCATGGAATTTCCTTGTTCTCATCTTGGGGGGGAAAAAAAATAAAATTCCTGTACTCAGCCAAGAACCTGTGAGCCAGGCAGAGGACCCATGATTTGGAAACTTCTTGATCAAATGTTCATCCAAATACCCACAGCCTGGTTATGCCCAGTGTTCCCATTCTCTCTGTGCGTGTTCACGTGTATGTGCATGTGAGCGTTAAAAGTTTACTGTTGCCTATTTGTTTTGAAGTGAAGGCAAACAATAAGGCAGTACATTAATTCAAACTCGTAAATTACTGGTCTCTTGGCAAATGAGCAAGAAGAAGAAACTCTGTGAAGACAAGCATGCATAAAAATGAGGGTACAGCAGCTTAAATTGCTTGGTTATCCCCTGACTGAGCAGAATAATTTCAATTAAAATAGAAAAAAATCAACTGGAAGATGTTTTGATCAAGTATGGGAAAAAGCAAACAAAATGGATGGAATTAGATCTAGTGCAATTCAAATCCTGTATCAGTGAACAAAAATAAACTTCAAAAAAAAGGTAATTCTCAAATTTGGGGGAAAAGAGATTTTAATATAGAAATTTCAGGATATGAATTCTCTCACTTTAAATGTGTTTCTTTATTAGAAGACAACTCAAATTAATAAAAAAAAAAAATCAGAATTGGAACATATGGAGAACTGAGAAAACTTTTTTCCAGAAGAATAAAAACCAATCATTGACACTGTAAAAGTGCTGTGTCCAAAACAAATGAACAAAAACAAACAAAAAAAGAACATTTTTACAATACCATTTTTGCAAGTCCAAAGTAAGTGTCTTGAGAGTACTGTACTGGCAACCTAGTTTTGTTTTGCCTTTTTCATGATCATGGCTGCAAGCCCTGCATTTCCTTGCATTAATATTAAATCCCTAAGTGAATAGTGTTGCTGTAATGTAGATAAAGTATTTTTCTCATAAACTCAGTGTCTATTTCTCCAGCAATGTCACAACTTTACATGTGTTTTCCGAATGCTAATGAAGAAGCAGTTTCTGCAATATTGAAGCTCTCTCTCAGATAGTGTAGTCCCTACATTTCTAGCTCTATTATTTCTTTATTACTGTGGTGAAAATGCTGAAAAGCAATGATGCATGCTATATTTAAGAAATATGTGGGCTCACTGTCAGGCCACTTTTCCCTCAGCAAAAGGCTCTGGTATCCCTTTTGTTACATCTATGTGGATAGAGGACCTCAAGCATCCAATGGGCATGTTTGTCAGTGCAGATCTGTTCAGCTCCACTGTTTCCAGAGCTTCCCGTAGATGTGGTGTTGAAGAAGAGGTGACACCATGAACTAGTACTTATTCTTCATTAAACTGCATGCAGCTAGGAAGAAACAAACCTCTTGTTCTCTCAACTAGTCAACAAAGCTGAAGTACTGCTAAAGTACTGAAGTATGGCACTGGACATGATCCCATCTTATTTTTCCAAGGACTGGACACCCACTATGCAATCCTATTAGAACTGTATGAATCAGAATGGGATTTTTAACATATGTGTTAATCCAAAGGATTTACAACAGGCAGAATCTTCTTACTTCAGATTCTTGTTCTATTTGTGCTTACTGAGAGCAGCTAGTACAAGTTCTGGTGTACAGACCTTCAGCCCCAAAGGACAGGCCATACACAACTGTTACTGAGTTCAATGACAGGGGAAAACAAAACAAAACAAACCAGGAACTAAATAACAAATGCCATTCAAGTCAAGGTGGTTTGTTTGTTTTGGTTTTTTTTTTTTGTAGTGGACATATGGACGAAGATAGCAGTATACTTGTATCCCTACGACCTCTGGCAACAACAAATAAAATAATTTTTTTTTTTTTAAATCGCCCTCCTAAAATACTCAAAATTGTTGTCATATCTCTGAAAAGTTAACAATTAACTTCTGCTCCCTTCTCTTCCAAGTATTATTTTGAATTTTGTTTATAAGCTTTCAATCCTACTTAAAGACGTTTCAAAATACCTGGTATGACAGCCAATTACGTTTCCAGAAATTTAAGGGCTGGCCAACATTAAGAAGTCATTGTGTGGTCATTTGCACTCTGAATTTACAATCTTACACCACACTAAAACAGTAAAGATAACCTTAATTTGAAGGAAGAATTTGGCTAAGAAGAAAACAAGGTGCAGTGTGAAGCTGAAGTCAGCACACTTTTGGAGAGCAACAAGGAGGAGCTCCTGAAGCTCAGTGTAGAACTGCAAATCCATGCGTAATCAACCCCACTGTGTGTAACACCATAGAACTGGTATGCTTGGAAAAGACCCCCAGTATCATAGAATCATAGAATCATAGAATGGTAAGGTTTGAAGGGACCTCAAGGATCATCTAGTTCCAACCCCCTGCCATAGGCAGGGACACCTTGAGTCCAATCATAGACCGAGCAACACTATGGCCATAAAATCCTGTCCCAAACTTCCATGTGGCAGACAGAGCTGCTGTGTCACATGGTAGCTGCTGAAGCTGGGATTTTGTGCAGTTTGCATTCTGCTTTCTCCTCTTTTCAAACGATAATATCTTCTTAAAATGATTTGTTCTTTTCCTCTACGCAAAGCTCAGTGTGACAAACATAGCAGTAGAAACACTCTGTCACATTTTGAGGATGTGGGTAACCCAAAACACCTATTCCCACGTTTTGTAATGACGCCCTTTTCAATCAGCTCTAAAATTCAAGTCTGTATATGCTGGTTTGAAAAGCTGCTTTAGATGTTTCCACATAGACTGAGAGCAGAGCAGCACTGAGGCAGTATTCCCTGCAATTTAATCAGCTGTGTTAAACAGCCTTTAACTCTGCCTGGGCTAACCTAGCTGTACTGCTTCTGAGACCTACAATACTGTTCTCTGCCACAGTCAATTATTGACTCATTAGGAGCTTGCTCTGAAGCCTCAGCATGTGCTGAGGCATAGGCATCTTTTAAGTGTCTGCCACAGAACAGAATTGTTAAAATGTAGTAAGAAAATGCTGGGAAATCCCACAGGTTTTTTTCCTATTAGCTTTCAGCACAACAGTGGTGAAGTGATGTAAAGAAGTTTAACTGTAACCCTTCTCTGTTTTCAAGTTCTTTAGAAAGTTAAGTCTTGCTGCAAGGAATTGGCACCTGGTTTTGTTATTCAGTTTTAGCAGTTTTAGCTAAAATCTGCTTTTTGTCGTAGACTCTAAGGCCACCTCTTTTCAAGAGCTCCTCTTACACAATAACGTTCCTCAGTGAATGAAAGGTAATGTTGAGCTCCTCGTGCCTTCTAACATGGGCATGCTTGCAAACGTGACAAGTATTTGTGAGTAAGTCATGCTACAGATGGTGGAAAGAGGTAAGAGGCACTTGTACTATGTGTCCATGAACTTCTTCCAAAGTTTGTGCAGTCAGCTCCACTAGAATCCATTCAGGCTCCACTAGACGTTTAGTTCCTCATTGCATTTGCCAATTCTTCTACCACAAGTAATTTATAAGAATCACCCAGCTAGTGTCTACAGAAAAGTTGTGCAAGTAATGGTAAATAAGAATTGACACCATTACCTTATGGGAAAAAACAGATCAGGCTTTTCTTTTAGAATATCCTTACTTGAAGAAGTAGTATTTATTTCCACAAACCCAACTCCCTAAAAAAACACAAACCAAACCACCACCAACAAAAAAAACCCAAAAACTCCCAAACCAACCAACCAAACAACCAACCAAACAACCAACCAAACAACACAAAGCAAAAATCTATCTCAGAAAGCAGAAAAATAAATTAAAATTAACAGACAACATGGTAGAAAATGCTTCCATGGCTCTTCAGAGACAGAAATATTAACTGATTTTTCTGAAAGCCTCATAATGTGACATTTATTACAGATAGATAGATAGATAGATAGATAGATAGGAGAAAATGAAAAATAAAAAGATTACTACATTTTTAAAGACTCAAATTTGCTAGGACACAGAAGCTCACACTCAGAAAGAGAAACAGTTGCTAAGTTCTTCCCAACTTACAGATTTTGATGTGTTTAGAATTGTTTAGTGGCTAATAATGCAAACGGTTACAAACATCCATATTAGCTTTCAATTGTAGCTTCTAAATGATTTGTCTTTCCTTTCTGTACCTGCTTTCTTAAGCTCTTAGGAGCAAGACCTTGGTCCACAAAACTAGAAGGAAAGATTCTACCATTCATACTTTTCCACCTCTAACTCCTACCACAAAAAAATCTCCCCAGGAGTTTTAACAAGAACAGGAAAGCCTAGAAGGTGCTAACAAAAAGCTTGGGTTTGTACACTTATTATTAGCCCTCTATTTCCAGAAGCTGAAATCAGCTGACCCTGAAATGCTGGAAGTTTATCAGCACTTTGCATGATGCTGCCCTAGAATTCCAGCATCATCTACAACAGCAGGTTTTGGTATTATGATGCTGATGTGGGAGTTACCAGCATATGAATAATCTGTCTTCAGGGGAATATACACTGACACATGTTTAGATTTGAAAATATAGAAAAATAATGCTCATAAATCATACTGAGATCAATAACCTAAATGGTAAAAACATGGACACGTTGTTTCTTGAATGATTATGCTATTAGCAAACTGAGGACCTTACTCAAAATCCTGTAAGGCTTCAATCATTCAACCACTCCAGTGTAGATCAGATATTCAAACTGCCTGACTAAGGGAACATTAGATTTACGTTTTGCCTAGAACTTCAGACTTTTTGTAGAAGATTTTTATCTTTCCCAGAAAGCACAAGACCAACTCCTGCTAGGATAGCATGCAATTCACAGTGAAGAGTTTTTATCACACTTTGCAAAGTAAGCGGTGATAACTATTTTTCATATGAATTGGTCATGCTTTTTAAGACAAAGCTCTCCATCTTGTTGAGGCTACATGAATGTGAAAGCTTAGTTCAAGACCAGGGTAAAAGTTCTGTAACTCTGAAATTACAGATCTTGCTCATAACCATTTATTTCAGTTTTCTGGATCAATTTATGAATTGTCTTGCCATATACCTCAATGGAAAAAAACTGCAGGAGGGGAAAACTTTGTGTGAAGCATGTAAACACTTGTTATGGAACAGGGATATGACTAAAACAATCCTCATGCCAAAGCAATATTTTCACTTTATATAGAATCGTAGAATCTTTAAGATTGGAAAAGTTCTAAGATCTTTAAGGTGATAGAGTTCAACTATAACCCACATACCATGACCACTAAACTATATTCTGAAGTGCCATATCTACAAGTTTCCTGAACACCTACAGGGATAATGATCCCACCACCTCCCTTGGCAGCCTGTTCCAAAATTTCATCACTCTAATATCCAGTGCAAACCTCCCCTGGTACAATTTAGACCCATTTCCTCTCATTCTGATGCTAGTTTCTTGGAAGAAGAGACCAACAGGAGCCTCACTCCAACTTCCTTTCAGGTAGTTGTAGAGAGCAATTAGATTTTCCCTTAGCCTTCTTTTCTTCAGACTAAATATCTCCAGCTTCCTCAATCTCTGGTCATGCTCTGGCACAAAAGTACCAAAATTTGCCCTGACATTTTAGTAACAAATATTGCTAAACCAAAGAAGGAAGATTTGCAGTGCGTACACTTGGACAGTCAGAGAATGGATATGTGATTTTCCAAGTTACTTGTTTGGCTTGAACTCTTAGGAGAAGGAGGCCAAGAACATCTTCTGGACAGAGTGAATCTTTGCCATGGGTCTGCCCCAACAGGTAAGTTCCGTGGAACACAAAACACAGAGCCAGATTCAGCATGGAAAACACCCTTTCTTTGAGAAAGGCTGAGAAACCCTAGGGAGAAGCCAGTCAGCCTTTCGTAAAGGATGAAACAACCCTGATGACCGGACACTTCTGTACGAAGTTTGTTGCCACTTAGAAAAGTGAGTCATCTCAAAGCAAGCCTGTAAGAATAGACCTGCATGGGAATAGACCTAATCAACACGTGTGTTGTCTTTACGAAGTTTGTGTCAGATGTGCCTTTTGGACTTTCAGACCTTTTCAGTCTGTTTTGGAAGATTCACCATAGAAAAAGTGAGTGAGTTCCACTCTGAGTTTTGGATGATTTAAAATAATGTAAATTCTTTTTTTTCATAATCTTTCCATAATATATTCACAAAAGCATCAACTTTATGTCCAGTGTGTACACTACTAGAGCTCAGAAGCAGGAAGGTCTTTGAGCTAAGGGACACTGTTTTCTGTTTTTATAATTTATTCTTCACTGACAGAAAGTCTCTGAGAATACCTGTGGGATTCCATAAGTAATAACAAGATTTTCCTACCCTTCCATGAAGTTGTCTGACCTCTTGTTCAAACATGTTCTCAGTGGCTCTGTTGAATAAGAATGTAAGTCTGTAAGGAACAACAGAGCAACAACCTCACATGAGTAGAAGGTCTGTGTTTTCATTTGTTTGCAGAGCATCATGAATAACTGGCTATTATAAATTAATGTAGTATCATTGACTCCAGTACAGCTACAGCAGTGTTCCTCAGTGGAAAGCCTTGTTTTTAATCTTAAGAGCAATAAGACACTGCTTTTCAAGTATTCTTGGAGGATTTTTTTTTTAAGAGTTTTTCCCTTTCTTTGCAAAATCCAGCAAAATTCAATCTTTAACACCAACCGTTCTCTGAATAAGTACATAAATTTACACTGCTTTGCTGCTTCTCTGCTTCTCTCTACAAGACTTTACAGTCATTCTCCAGAATGTAGCATGCTGGTTTTATCTCCTGCTAAGTATGCTGCCTAGAGAATTCCCTTTCCAAACAACTTTTTGGAGTATTCCCATCTTTAGCAGCTACTGAACACAAAAAGAAGCTATTCCTCCTTTCCTTGAAAGTTTCTAACCTGAAAGCTAATTCTGATAGACATTTTTCTTACATAGTACAAATACCTTTAACCTTTTCTTTCCTTAGAGGAATGTCATTTGTGAAACTTTAGACAATAAATTTTTATTAAGTTGATCAAAGAAAGGGAACACAACACACAATCATATAACTATAATGTACTATTATTTATGTGGAAATTATAATATAAATGATAAAGATTTATTATTGTTGTTATTATTGTCATCATCACAACCTCTGTGGCATTTCATCAATGCAATTGCTGTTTTAATCCAAAGCTCTTACCATTATGAGGTATGAAACTGTGTAAACTAAGATGATGGAATATATCTACTTTTTATGAAAAGGTGCAGCCATCACACGTGCCATTTTTATGGCAAGATGTTTAGTTTCAGTATTAGAATTAAGAAATGTACTCCTCTTAACTATTTATTTAGTTTGCACTGTCTTTCCCAGTGAGATGAAGGCACCTGTGTTCATGCTCGGTATGGTCTCATTAATGAGCACTGAACAGCAGGTGAAGGAGCAGAAACTGTTAGTTGCTGGTAGCAAACCAGCAGATCAGCTTAAGCTATATTGCGTAAGCCATCATATGCCATTCACCTTTATGTTCACATTACAAGCGAACTGAAATAGTGCATGGAGTTCCTTGTTAAGGTTATTTGCATGCATAAGCAATCACACATGTATCCAGATGAATGTTTATACAAACCAAATGGAAAAGTAATTTCTGAAAAACAAGTAGAGGATTTAATGTGGTGCAGGGTACATGTAGCTGCATTGGCAATTCTATGACAGAAACAAAAACAATTTTAAGGAAAACTACCCTAACTGATGCAGTTTAAAACTACAGCAGATTGTAAACCTTATTTATTTGCATCAGGAATAGAAGGCAAGCCACCTCCATGTTTGAAATATCCAGGTGAGGAGAAGTGTATAGGTTGTATATACTCTGACGTACAGGAAATCCAGCATAGGTGAGAAATGAAGCAAATCATAAGCCCTACAATGCTACCATTTTTTTTCCTGACGTGCCAGTTTATTACAGTTTATTACTGGTGAGACAATGAAATAGGTTGCCCAGGGAGGTTGTGGGTGCTCCCTCCCTCGAGGTGCTCAGGGCCAGGTTGGATGAGGCCTTGGGTGACCTGTTCTGGTAGGAGGTGTCCCTGCTTATGGCAGGGGGTTGGAACTAGATGATTGTTAAGGAAGGGGTAATTAATTACTGCGAGACGATATTTTTAAAATATTAATATATACTTTATTAATATTAAATATTCGGAACTCGCATCACCCTGACCACCATTTAATAAAAATAACAGGCTCTTTGCAACATTATGGAAACTATATACAGGTTATAATAGGATCTAGAAATAACTATTAAATATAT
>WBNM01032652.1:0-10672 GCA_013399055.1 Ramphastos sulfuratus | reverse complement strand
ATGGGGAACTTCTTGTCTACCAGGACTTCAAGTTCTCCAAGGACAAGAGGCAATAAGATTGAAGCTGGAAGAGGGGAGATTTAGACTGGAAATGAGGAAGAAATTCTTTCTTTGTAGGGTGGGAAGGGTGAGGAGACACTGGCACAGGTTACCCAAGGAGCTTGTGAATGTCTCATCCCTGGAGGTGTTCAAGACCAGGCTGGATGAGGCTTTGAGCAACCTGGTTTAGTGGAAGGTGTTCCTGTCCATGGCAAGGGGTTGAACTATGTGGTATTTAAGATCCCTTCCAACCTAAACCATTCTATGAACCTATGATTCAACTCTCTGATTCTATGACTTTAGCCTCGGTGTCTGTAGCATATGTTTTTGACCAACCTATCTGCTTAACAGCTTGATTTAATTTTTGTCTCTCCAGTGTTTTTTTTTTTTAGCTCAAGCATGTTAATTCATGCTGATTTCAGCCCTTCTTTGGCTGTTCAGCTGCAGCTGGGTTTCTCTAGGGGAAGCTCTGTCCTGACCGCTGCACACGTACCGCAACAGAACATCATGCTCACACCATTCGCACCTCCTCCTCCTAAAGCTGCTCTTGTCATATAGAGAGGATATATCTGGAAAACTCTTTTTCCAAGGTTTCTTCTCTACCCTCAGTGGGTTTTGGGAGAAAATTAGTGAAGAAAAAAAATCACATCTTCCACAAATCATAGAATCATAGGCTTATAGAATGGCTTGATTTGGGAGGGATCTTTAGATCATGCAGTTCCAACCTCCCCGCCATGGGTAGAAACACTTCCCAAAGCCTCATCCAGCCTGGTCTTCAACACTTCCAGGGATGATATGTTCACAACTTCTTCCTCTGGTTTAGCACCAGACTTGGTAAAGTTGGATAATCACTGAACCTGATGATCTTCAGGCATTGGAATGGGCTTGCTCAGAAAGGTGGTGGAGTCACCAACCCTGGATGTGTTTAAAAGTGGTTTGGATGTGGTGTTTGGGGATATGTTTAAGGCGAAGCCTGTAGAGTAGGGATATTGGTTGGACTTGGTGATCCTTCTTTACTGTAAGGGTCCCAGAGCACTGGCACAGGCTCCCCAGAGTGGTCGTTGAGTCTTCTTCTCTGGAGACTTTCAATGCCTGTCTGGATGTGTTCCTGTGTGACCTGAGCTAGATTGTCTGATCCTGTTCTGGCAGGGGGGTTGGACTCAATTTTCTATGGGCCTTCCTTCCAACCCCTGACATCTGTGAGCCTGTGATCCTGAGGGGCTTTTCCAACCTGAATGTTTCTGTAATTTGGTGATCTTAGAGGTGTTTTCCAACTGAAACAATTCTATGAAAACCTGAGATTTACAATGTCTTAGCCTCTTCTGGTGTTATTGTTTTTGGGAACTGGAAGGACAGCAACAGCTAACAGTAAGTGTTTAGCATTTGTAATGCTGTCTGAAGCACTGTGATTAATACATAATCCAACACTTGAGCCCTATCCAAACACAGAGGAACTGTGCCAATGTGCAAACAACACCCATGAGCCTTCTTCAGATCACACATTACTGTATGCTGTGCACTCCTTCGTGCTGATGTGGAGCTGCCTTTCAGAATGAGTTCCAGAAGGAATATGGTAATATAACCACAGCCATGGATTTCTTTATAGATTTGTTAGAAACTGCATGAAGAAGCAATGTCAGGCAGCAAATCAGCTCTGCAGGGCTCTCAGGCTTAACCTTTATCCTGCAACCCATATGCTTCTCCATGTGCTCTGATTCAGCAGCTAAAGTTCGCAGACATTGTTTGATATGGGATCCTTGGTCTACTGATTTCCAGTGGCACACTAACTTAGTGAGTTTTTCAGCAGTGCTATGCCCCCTTAAATACTTCCAGGTGCTGAAGCATGGCTCAGGTATACTGCCAAGTTCAAAAGGAAAGTTTTAAATCTTCATAGAATCCTAGAATGGCTAAGGCTGGAAGGGATCTCAGAGATCATCTACTCCATCCCCCCTGCCATGCCCAGGGACACCTCTCAACTAGACTCAGCTGCTCAAGGCCTCATCCAACTTGGACTTGAACACCACCAGGGAGGAGACATCCAGGACCTATTTGAACAACCTATTCCAGAGTCTCACCACTCTCCTTACTGAAGAACTTCTTCCTCAGCTCCACTTTAACCCTGCTCTGCCTCAGCTTCAAACCATTCTCCCTTGTCCTGTCTCTAGACACCCCCAAGGAAAATTCCCTCTGCAGCCTTCCTGCAGGATCCCTTTGGGTACTGGAAGGCAGCTCTAAGGTCTCCTCAGAGTCTTCTCCTCTCCAGACTGAACACCCCCAGCTCCCTCAGCCTATTCTCATAGCAGAGGTGTTCCAGTCTTGACAGCCTCCACTTAACATCATGCAATGAAAAAGTCCTCATTTATTTAATAGGAATACCAGGAAAAAAAAGAGTGCCTGTGCCAAAGGAGAAAAGTCATCATCAAAAGGTTATAAGAAACAATGCTTAAAGGAGTTCTAAATAAGAGTCCCAGCATTGGCTTATTATGAAAACTTTGACATCTCCCCTGTTGTAAACAGGATGGCTTTGTAAACTCATCTGTGTCATGAGAAGCCGGCACCCAAACAGTTAATCTTGATTAACATGGACCAAATTCTAATTCAAATTCAGATTGTAGAGCATCAGAAATACAAATCAGGATTTCTTTTCCACTGGAGAGTAGGTTACCTTGCCAGATCAACATTTTCCAGGCTTTCCTTTATATTATTTTGAAGGGCTATTTTGATCTATGTTTAATGGCAGATGAACATCTGACTGACATCTTTTTGAGATTGCAGGGCTCTGAAACTGGATGGCTTCAAAGACTCACAGAACCATCCAGGTTGGCAAAGCCCCTCAGCATCATCAAGTCCAACTTAGAACCCTACTCTGCAAGATTCACCTGAAACCATAGCCCTAAGCACCACATCCAAACCACCCTTAAACACAGCCAGGCTGGGTGACTCCACCATCTCCCTGGGCAGCTCATTTCAGTCTCTGACCACTCTCTCCATGAAAATCTTCTTTCTAATGTCCAATCTAAATCTCCCCAGCCTTAGCTTGAGGCCATCCCCCCTTGTTCTGTCTCCAATTAGCTGTGAGCAGAGCCCAGCAGCAGCCTCTCCACCATGTCCCTTCACATAGTTGTAGAGAGCAATGAGATCTCCCTTAAGCCTCCTCCCTCAGCTTCTTACATGGACAGATGGGGATACCGTGGTCCCAAAAGGATTGTGGTCAGCACATCAGCAGTAACACCAGCAGCACTGTTTTGAAATGGTTGTGACAGCAACGGCAACAAAATTCAGCTGTTCCCTCACTCCGGCCTGTGAAGTCATTGCAGGAGTCATCTGCAGNAAGAGCTAAATCTCAGTGACAAGCAGGAGAGAGAAAGCTAAGAAGAAAGGACTCAACAACTCTCGTATCAAACACTTCTAAACCAGAGCATAGCTTTTTGGCTCAGCCTTGTGAGCATTTTTATTTCAATGCATAATCTAGTTAAGAGGAAAAAGCAAAGTCAGTGCTATTTTGGATCTTACATTCCCTCTCTACATCTTCTTGCCAGAATCCCACAGTGGTAGGGTTGTTCTTTGTGTCAACAGCACATGATGGAGTGCTACGTGGGCACGCTTCAGCGTGCTGTCTTCTGATTAAATGTATGCCTGGCACACTGCACACATACAAACCACTGCATAAATACATAGAAGGGCAAAGGAAGAGGCACAATAGTGAATAAAAGATATTATGAAATGAGACTGGTTTTATTTAGTGGTAAAAAAAAAAAAGAAAAGAAAAGAAAAATGAAGCTTTTAACCATAATCAATGCTTCAAGCTGCTCTGGAAATCATCCAAGAGAAATGAGATGAGAATGATGTACACGAAAGCTTCTGGCTTTGCTCTACTAACAGCTGTGTCTGGAGAACCTGGACAGAAGGATTTGTTATTCAAATCTGTCTGCTTAAAGAGTGTTTTCACATCAAGCATCTCTGTCCATTAAAACTGAGAATTCCATGGTCAAGCACACAGGACAGACACTGCAGGACTTTCAATGGACAGGCTGTGTGCAAGAACTGAATGCTCAAAATGTTGTGTTTCCATACAATGTACCCTTAAGGAATTGTGAGGGGAAAAAAAAAAAAATAGATATTCTAGGAGCTGTTCCCATTTATCCCAGTCTGTTCCACATGAGAGAGGTTATATTAAATCAAGGGAATATCTGGAAATAATTAAATCATCATCTCTCACTGGCAAGGCAAAAGGAAAAAAGCACAAGAAAGCACAGTTTTACATAATAAAACTTCTCGTGTTTCATGGAGAAAAAGGGGGAAAAGTAACTGCCAGAGGGAAAGTTTTTGTTGCCTTTGGTTATTCTTCTTCTCAAACAATACCCTGGGGAGCAATCCTCACTCCCTTTTCTTATCTTTATTCACTGAGCTAAAGTTGCAGCTGCAGGACCCAGAGTCATTCAAACCAAATCATTGCAAACTCCCTCACAGTAAGTCCTACAGGAACAAACTTTTCTCTCTGGGAGCTAAAGGGACAGTCATTGGCACCACACAGGAGTCACCACACAGAGCAGTCCCCTCAGTAGGATTCTTTATAATGATCATAGAATTGAGCAACCTGTTCTAGCGGGAGGTGTCCCTGCCTATGGCAGGGGTTGGAACTGGATGATTTCTGAGGTCCCTTCCAACCTAAACCATTCTATGATTCTATAATCACAGAATTATTCCAGTTGGAAGAGGACTTTAAGATCACTGAGCCTAACATACAACCCAACACCACCATGGCCATCAAACCATGTCCCAAAGTGCCATGGCCATGCCTTTCTTGAACAACTTCAGGGATGGAGACTCCACCACCTCCCTGGGCAGCCTGTGCCAAACCCTGACCAGTCCAGTATCTGAAGGAGACCTACAAGAGGGCTGGGGAGGGACTATTGACAAGGTCTTGTAATGACAGGATGATGGGTTTAAAGTGGCAGAGGGGAGATTGAAACTGGATGTTAAGAAGAAATTGTTTGCATTGAGGGTGGTGAGACACTGGCACAGGTTGCCCAGGGAGGTTGTGGCTGCTCCCTCCCTGGAGGTGTTCAAGTCCAGGATGGATGAAGTCTTGAGTGACCTGTTCTAGTGGGAGGTGTCCCTGCATATGGAGGTTGTTGAAACTGGATGAGCTTTGAGGTCCCTTCCAACCTAAACCCTTCTGTGATTCTATGAAGGCACTCAGTGAGGTTATCTTTACAAGCACTGCTGGAGCATTTTAGAAACATATGTGCAGGGTATAAAATGTAAACCTNGTGGGAGGTGTCCCTGCATATGGAGGTTGTTGAAACTGGATGAGCTTTGAGGTCCCTTCCAACCTGAACCCTTCTGTGATTCTATGAAGGCACTCAGTGAGGTTATCTTTACAAGCACTGCTGGAGCATTTTAGAAACATATGTGCAGGGTATAAAATGTAAACCTAAGAGCACCCAATGCAATTTCCTCCTCAAACAGCACAGCAAACTGGATAACCTTTAGGCTAGCAAGGAAAAGAACTTTATTTCCTGACCTCAATTGCAAATCGACTCAGGATATTGAGGGTATTATGGCTCTCATCGTACAGTCTCTATTCATGAGACTGTAGAGTCTCATGATAAGTCTCTATTCATGATAAACAGAGTATAATAATCTTCACCAGTTCTGTTGAATAAATGGCTATGTGAACACACAGTACCCAATGCAAAGCCTGTGCTCTAGTGAATTTCAAAGCCTTGCCTGCTTCAACCTTGCTGCATTTTCCCATCCCAAGCAAAACATCGAACATCTTTTAGCGATAAATATGATAACCCAGCTCTGAACTGTGCTTGGTGAGCTAAGCAAAAACCACTCTGAACTTTCCCTTCTCCAAAGTCAGCAACTGCATTTTCCTGAAAGGGTCTAACACCACCACCAGTCCACAGGCTGGGCTGGACCAGCAGACAATAGCTCTGGGTTCTTAGTAGAAACCATTCTGTGGCACCACATTCGTGCACACTCAGCAGGGTTATCTTATGTTCAGCTATGATTAAAGAAGGGACAGAGATTTCTTTCCCAGCTCCTTCTCAAAACTGATGCAAATTATCCCCCCTGAAACAGCAAACTGTGCATTTGGTTTCAGAAGAATGGCAGGCTGGCTAATGAGAGTGGAGTGGAAGCCAAGTATGTGAGCCCAAAGCTCTGCCTCCCATCCTTGCACTCAGTGGGAATTCCTGAGGCTGCCTTCATTCACAAGCTCCAGCACAACCTGGGAAGCTCTCTGTGTGTGCATACCAAGAAAGCACAAAATGCACATTTGTTGTCACTCTCTTCATTTCAAAGGTATGGGAGGGTTAGATCTCGTTGCTGCCTACAACTACCTGAAGGGACATTGTGGAGAGGTTGCTGCTGGGCTCTTCTCACAGCTAACTGGAGACAGAACAGGGGGGAATAGCCTCAAGCTAAGGCTGGGGAGGTTTAGACTGGACATTAGGAAAAGTGGTTAGGGACTGGAATGAGCTGCCCAGGGAGGTGGTGGAGTCACCCAGCCTGGCTGTGTTTAAGGGTCTTTGGATGTGGTGCTTAGGGCTATGGTTTAAGGTGAATCTTGTAGAGTAGGGTTCTAGGTTGGACTTGGTGATCCTGAGGGGCTTTGCCAACCTGGGTGGTTCTGTGAGTCTGTGATTGTGTGATCAGTAACAAGGTAGAAATATCTGACCTGTCAGAGGTTTGTTCAGTCTTCAGAAGAGAAGGCTTGAGGGAGCTATTACAGAATCAGGGAATAGTTTGGGTTGGAAAAGAACTCTAATATCATTGAGTCCAACTTTCAACCCAACACCACCATGGCCACTAAACCATCTCCCCAAGTGCCATGGCCACACACTTCTCAAATGCCTCCAGGGATGGGGACTCCACCACTTTCCTGGGCAGTCTCTTCCAATCCCTGACTCTTGCACCAAAGAAACTTCCTAGCCTCCAATCTAACCCTCCCCAGCACAATTCCAGGCCATTTCCTCTTCTTCTATCATCTAATAATAGGCAAAAGAGCCCAACCCTCACCTCACTGCTACCTCCTCTCAGGGAGCTGTAGAGAGCAATGAGGTCTTCCCTCAGCCTCTTCTCCAGGCAGCACATCCCCCAGGTCCCTCAGCCTGTCTTAATAGCAGAGCTGCTCCAGCCCTTGGCTCATCTTTGTGGCCTCCTCTGGACTCACTCCAACAGCTCTGTGTCCTTTGAAGGAAAAGAATAACACCCTCTAAGGGGATGTAAATTGAAAGGCAATTTGTCATGAAGAACAGCCAGACAAACTGAGGTGAGAAATGAGGCACTTGAGTTGCTCCATACACAATGACTTTTTACTTATTTCTGTGCCTCATTAAAAAGCTTTTCTTTATTCCTTGCATTCTCTGTTTGTGCAGAAATAATTAAACCTAGGCAAGACTTTGCTGGTGAAAGCAATTATAGCTGTCTCATATTTTCTGTTTAACTCTCTTTTCCCCTCCTGTTTATGGTGATGTGCACAGGAGATGGAACAGTTGGAACACTCTAAATCCTTCTTTTGTGCTTTGTTTAACTTTGATGAGCAAAATAAAAATGCTAATCCCTTCTGCAGACACATGATTTCCTTCCTTTCTCCTTCTCTCTGAGACATTTATTTTTCTGCTCTCTAGTCTTTTTTTTTTTTTTTCTCTGTTCCCAGGGAGGTTCATAGGATGAAGTCCTTTTCCCAGGGTCCTAGACTGAAAGTGGCTTCACAATCCATCAATTCCTGAAACGTAAGTGATGCTGAGGCAGGCTCTCAAGAGATCTATCAAAACAGCTTCCTACCTGTCCATCCTCTCACTATGCTTTAGAACAAATAAAGAGATGAGTCACAGAATCATGGAGTGGTAGAGGTTGGAAGGGACCTTTGGAAATCATAGAGTCCAGCTCCCCTGTTAAAGCAGGGTCACCTAGGGCAGGATACACAGGTATGTGCCCAGGTGGGTTTGGAAAGTCTTCAGAGAAGGAGACTCCACAACCTCTCTGGGCAGCCTGCTCCAGTGTCCTCACACCAATGAAGTTTCTCCTCATGTTGAGGTGGAAATTCCCAGGTTCCAGTTTGTGTCCATTGCCCCTTGTCCTGTCACAGGACACCACTAAAAAAAGCCTGGCCCCTTCTGCTTGACACCCACCCTGCAGATAGTTATAACCATTGCTCAGATCCCTCTCAGCCTTCTCTTCTCCAGGCTAACCAGCCCCAGGGCTCTCAGCCTTTCCTCATCAGACATGTTCCAGCCCCTTCAGCATCCTCATAGCCTCCCTGGAGGTGTTCAAATAAGGAGTACAGAGTACATGTGGCACTTTGCTACGTGGTCTGATGGTCACTCCCTCCACCACCTCTCTGGGCAGCCTGTTCCAATGCTTGATATCTGTGAAGATATTTTTCCTGATACCCAACCTGAACCTCCCTTGGCACGAATAGAAACAGTCAGATAAATTACTCATGTTGGGAGTATCATCTAAAGCTGGATATTATCTTGCCTTCCTTGATAAAACCCAGCACTAGAAATTTCCAGAGCTGTTGCAGCAGACTAAAGACCTGTTCTGTAATTCAGGCTGGCAGAGTGAGAAGGTTCCAAGGAGAAAACCTGGTACCATACACAAATTCTTGATGAGGGTCAGGCAGAATTTTTCATTGTATGGCAAATTTGATATTTCCCCCACCCATTCTTCTGACAAGTTCCTGGGGATGAAGCTGTGAGGCCAGAAAGAAAACAGAACAGAGCATAATCAGTATTTATATCCAATGGATGCTTACAGTTTGAATCAAAGGCTCAGTGCTTTATAATCAAGATTTGGGGAAAACAAGAATAAGACAATCCTGAGGCTTTGGCAGCGAGTTCAAGAGCACAGTTAGGAGCATTGCACCTCCAAGAACTGGGAGAACTGAAACGGAAACAAAGCCCACTCAAAAAAAACCCCAAAAAAACCAAAAACCCAAAGGAATAAATTAATTCCCTGAGCACTGCCAGCAATGATACAACAGGAATGCATCTTAGTTGGGAATGTGTTAGGCAGTGCCCACAGCTGGATATGTTTCCATCTGAAGTGATGCTGCAAAACCCACTGGATGTGTTAGAACTCTCCCTTAACTTGGGTGAGCTTTTAATCAACCCCAAGTTAGTGAGGCAGGCAGCAAGACTCAGAGGCAGCTGAGGAAGTTTGCAAGACTGTAAATTAAACTTCACAAAGACAGAGGACCTGGAAAAAACCCAAGTGTCACTGAAGGAACTAATTAGAGGACATGAAAAGCTCACTCCCCAATGTCCTTTGGTTGGACTGAGGAATTTCATTATCTCCTCTGATAACAGGACTCAGAAAGCACGAGACAGTGATTTGAATCAGTCCCTAGCTCAAGTATAGATTTTCTGTGAGCCTTTTTAGAACCTTGTCTTTCTGCTCAGCAGCATCACAAGGGCTATAAGTAGTCTTTCTTCTCCTTTAGACTTTGTTTTTAAAGGCAGAACATTCTCAGACTGCTTCGACTGAGGGAGCTGGAGCTGTTTAGTTTGAGGCTGAGGGGAGACCTCTTTGCTGTCTACAGCTACCTGAAGGGACACTGCGGAGAGGCTGCTGCTGGGCTCTTCTTACAGATGATTTGAGGCAGAACAAGGGGGAATAGCCTCAAGCTGAGACTGGGGAGGTTTAGATTGGACCTTAGGAAAAAGTTTTTGATGGAGAGAGTGGTCAGGGACTGGAATGAGCTGCCCAGCAAGGTGGTGGAGTCACCCACCCTGGCTGTGTTTAAGGGTGGTGAATCTTGTAGAGTAGGGTTCTAGGTTGGACTTGGTGATCCTGAGGGGCTTTGCCAACCTGGATGGTTCTGTGAGTCTGTGAGTCTGTGATGTTGGGTCTCTTAGATTTCCAGCTAGTCTAGATGCTTCTTCTAGAATCAAGTTTTCAAGCATCCAAGCTGGAACAAAATGCCAACCACAAATTCCAGAATCAACTAAGGTATGTACCCTGTGGATGTACCACAGAATAAGAGAATTGATTGTGATGGAAAAGACTTCTAAGATCATCAAGTCCAAACATCCAGCTTACACCACCATGGCCAATAAACCATATCCCAAAGCCACATCCACAACTCCAGGGACAGGGACTTCATTGCCTCTTTAAGCAGCTTGTTCCAATCCCTGATCACTTGCAACAAAGAAATTGCTTCTAATGCCCAACCTAACCCTCCCCTGGCACAACTTCAGGCCATTTCCTCCTGTCTTATGACCTGATATGAAGGAGGTCATGAGGGAATTCCCAGTTCCCTGCAACCTCCTTTCAGGGAGCTGTAGAGAGCAATGAGGTCTCTCCTCAGCCTCCTCTTCTCCAGACTAAATAATCCTTTTTCCCTCAGCCATTCCTCATGAGATTTATTCTCTAGACCTTCCATCATTTTTGTTGCCCTTCTCAGTCTCCAAGTTCTCACCACAAACTAAGACCAACCAAGTTTGTTTTTTTTTTTTTTTGCCATTACCGGCAGTGTTTGTGTCCCATATAAAATGTCACACTTACAAGCTTGCAAAACACTTTGTACAAAACTATCTTTTTTCTTTTTTTGTTTTTTTTTCAGATAAGTTTCCACAGATCTGACCAAAATAAAATACAACACAATAAAATGAAA
>WBNM01032649.1:80534-138177 GCA_013399055.1 Ramphastos sulfuratus | reverse complement strand
TCCCAAACCCACATCACCTCCACTGTTGTTTTGGAGGATATAGTTCATCTCTACCACAGCAGTACAATAACTGATTGGCTTAATTTTATTGTCATGAGGTGAATGAGTTCTGTGAAGGAGAGTTTCAGAAAAATGAGTGTAAACACTGAGAAAAAATACTGAAGCATTTGAAGAGATCTTAGGGTATTACAAAACTGTAAATTATCTTCAACAGTTCTTAAAAGTGCACTGTCACTTAAGTATCCGTTAAGGGCAGAGATCATTTGACATAATAATATTATTTTAATAATTACAATATTTTACATCAGAAGAAGGTACCTCGCTTTCAAGGATTCTTTTTTTCTTCATTTTTACATTGGATAATTTATTGCAGAAAGCCCACAGCAGGAAGAATCAGAACCAAGGCATCTCCTCCCCTGAGGGAGCACCCAAACCAGTGGGCAGCAAAGTCTTCCTCCATACTGTTTGCTTTCTGTCTTGCTGGATGTATCTGGAATGCTTCAATGCAAAATCACACCATTTCAAATCCTACCAGCTCCTAGGATTTCTTTGTCATAGTCAGAAATGTTTGCATCCACTATTTTGATATTAATTGCTATGTATTTGTGACCATTGAACTTAGTTTTTCAGTTATTTAATCTTGCAGAAATTGCCTTAGTGTGTGGTGGTTTGAGACAATGAAATTTTATAGATTAAATGTAACACCATTATCCCTGTGAGGCAAAACACCTGAACTACTTTTTAAGACTTCAAATCTGAAGTTACATTGTCTTAATTAGTACAAATATTTGGATGGGAGCATTTGATGAGAAGTTCAGTTCTTTACAGTATGCTTTATTTTGTAGGCACCGTACAGACAAGTCCTTAAATAAACAGCCAAATCAAACAGAAAAGTACTTGAGGAACTAGACTTGTTTCCTGAGTGTAGGCTGTAGGGTCAGAGTCTTCATGTCTCTAGCTTAATAAGGCAAATAATTGTGCTTTATCCATGGAGGAGAGAGGTGAGAAGGAATATGGATTCATGGCTTTACTGAAAGTAAATGACTGACTGCCTGAACTGATCTGCATCAGCTATCATTGAGAAAATGTTAAATGATTATCAGAGAGCTTCACTCCCCTTTCATGAAGAACTTCTAATTTCATATCCAAACTGTCATGTCTGACTTTTTCTTTGGGTGTTGTAAATGACAGCTCTAAGTCAGCAACTTTATCCATTAGTTTTGTGCAGGCAGCTCAAGAGATGCCACTTAGAGTTCTGGTTTTGCAAACCAGGCTTTAGTGACACTGACACCCTCTGGCCTTTAGAGAATTCATCTTTGTCAAGTGAGAAATCTTCCACATCTGCCATTGCCCCTGACCAAAGTTCTGGATGTCAAAGCTGACTCTTTGCTGCCAAAGTTCCTCCTAAAAGACATACAGGGCTGCTGAATCACAGCTGATTATTAGATTCACTGATATAGTGAAAGTTGCTGTGGATTTGCACTGTTAATGAAGATTTTATGTCTGTGTTGTAGGCTGAAGATAGAAGATACACTGTGGATGAGCCTGAGAGGGGAACAGCTGCTTTGCCATACTCCTTCCTCCGGTGCCTGATTTGGAGCATTCCTTCTTGATTTCCACACAGCCGCTTCTGAGGCCATAAGCCTTCACTGCCAGTTCTCTTTATAAGGCTCTTCTCACAGACAGGGATTTTATTTGTTGGGTTTCTCACACCAATGGCCTTTCCCAACTTCTACCAGGAAGCCAGTTAAGAAAGAGAGCACATCAGTACAGATGTTAGTTGTGCACGTCCAAGCATTACCTCTGAGCTTACAGATGATGTCTTTCTTACACAATGCTACAACTAAACCACAGATTGCTATTCCCATTAGAATTGCCCTCCAGGAAAAAGGCTCTGCAGACACTCAGCCTTTTGCATCTGTGATCTGCCAAGAACTTAGTCCCACGTCTTTTACTGAAGATTTAACTCTGTGGTTTAGAATACTGGCTATGATACAAAGACAGTGTTGAAAATCAGACCTGAACCTCTGGGCTCCCACCTGAGTCTCCTCATTGCTGACCAAAGTGTCATGCATGACTTGCTGATGTGCTCTCTAACCTTTTTCTTGCAAAGATATTTTTACCTGAGGAAAGAATTGGAATCTGAGGTTTCAAAAAAGCACTCATGTCTGTACAGCATCTGAAGCAACACCAAAGTCTTTTGAGATATTAGAGCACTGCATCAAGTGAGATGTTACTCTTGAACCTTTCAGGCTTCATTATAAGCAGTGGATTTTCCTGCTGGGGCAGGGTTTGGGGGTGTTCTGATGGTTTTGTTTCCAAGAGGAATTGGGGTAATGGCACAGCATGGCTCCGGAAGAGGTAGGGTTATTAGAATGTCTCTCTCTTTCTTACCTTCTGATTTTTTTTCTTAGAGAGACATCCTTGTATTCTCAGCAGTCTTCAGCAGGGAGGAGTGTGGAGGCTGAGTAAGTATGCTTAAGCTATTTATCAGCTAGTTCAGTGTGTTACACTGGAAACTAATTCCTCAAAACAGATGCACTTGCAACAGGACATGAGGGCTCAACATAAACTGTTGTTCAGAATCTATGGAAGAATTGACAAGACTATGAATTGTTCTACAGTGCTTAAAAATCTCCATGTGCATCTAAAGCTTGAGAAAATTAATTCTAACTTCAGAAGACAGACTTACCTCTTATCCCATTGTTACACTTCAAACACTTCCAGCTCTGTTTTGGCCTGTTCTCTGTGATGCAAGCGTTGACAGAATCAAATGCCACATAGAAAGGCATTCTTGCCACATTTCTGCACTCAGATTTGATGAGAACTAGAAGAGGTTTGAGTTACATTCAGAAACACTACAAATGCTTTAATATTGGAACTTGGGAAAGCTATTTAACTCTTTTTGTTGTAGGATTGGCATGTTCTTGCCTCTCTTGAAGGATGCAGTATAGGTATCAGAGATCAGCTGCAGGTATCTTTCTTGACTATAGAGGGAACCAAAGTGGTAATTTTTGGGTCTGATGACAAATTTCACATAATGGAAGTCATTCAAGATGCATCCCATTTTTTATTTTTTGTTTAGACTGGAGGATGATTGGGTTTGATGGGTGGACCACATGGGTTTGATGGGTGGAGCACTGCATGGATAAAGAACTGGCTTGATGGCTGCACCCAAAGAGTGGCTGTCAGTGGGTCCATGTCCCAGTGGAGGCAGTGACAAGCAGAGTCCCTCAGGGAGCAGGCCTGGGACCAGTCCTGTTCAACATCTTTGACNCTGAAGAGGGCCTACAAAAAAGCTGGGGAGGGACTTTTTAGGCTGTCAGGGTAACAGGACTAGGGGGAATGGAGCAAAGCTGGAGCTGGGGAGATTCAGCCTGGAGGTGAGGAGGAATTTCTTCAGCATGAGAGTGGTGAGAGCCTGGAAGGGGTTGCCCAGGGAGATGGTTGAGGCCCCATCCCTGGAGGTGCTTAAGGCCAGGCTGGATGAGGCTGTGGGCAGCCTGATCTAGGGTAGGGTGTCCCTGCCATGGCAGGAGGGTTGGAACTAGATGATCCTTGTGGTCCCTTCCAACCCTGATTGATTCTAGGATTCTGATTCTATGATGATCTGATAGAGCTTGACTGGATACCTAGGGGTATTTAGAAAGATGCTATGAAGGAGAAACAGCACTGAAATGTTTTCTTTGGGGTTTTCTTTCTTGTTTTCCAAACTCTCTATTAAGATAGAGAGAAATTTGATCAAAGAGGTAAAAGCTACATCTCACACTAACAAGGATTATGTCCAGTTCTGGGCCCCTCAATTTAAGAAGGACATTGAGGTGCTTGAGCGTGTCCAGAGAAGGGCAACGAGGCTGGTGAGAGGCCTCGAGCACAAGCCCTATGAGGAGAGGCTGAGGGAGCTGGGATTGTTTAGCCTGGTGAAGAGGAGGCTCAGGGGAGACCTTCTTGCTGTCTACAACTACCTGAAGGGTGGTTGTGGCCAGCAGGAGGTTGCTTTCTTCTCTCAGGCAACCAGCACCAGAACAAGAGGACACAGTCTCAAGCTGTGCCAGGGGAAGTTTAGGCTGGAGGTGAGGAGAAAGTTCTTCACTGAGAGAGTCATTCCCCACTGGAATGGGCTGCCCAGGGAGGTGGTGGAGTCACCGTCCCTGGAGGTGTTCAAGGCAGGTTTGGACGTGGCACTTGGTGCCATGGTCTAGTCTTGAGGTCTGTGGTAATGGGTTGGACTTGCTGATCTTTGAGGTCTCTTCCAACCTTGCTGATACTGTGATACTGTGAACATCAAATAGTTGTTTGAAAGAGATGGAGGCTGCCAAGTAAGCACTTAGATTTTTCTGAGCTTCCATTGAGGATTAGCAATTTTCAGCTGCAGTTGTGTTCTCTAGAAGCAACTTTGAAAGCCTTTACTGAGAGCATCAAACTGCAACTGTACACTCTCTTCTCAGCTAGCAACCCTTTCTTCCTGAGTGCATAGCAGATTCTGAGTGCTTCCCAAGATGTGCTGAGTTCCTCACTCAGGTTTTCTGTACCAATCTATGGCACAACAGAAAGCCCAACCACAGAGCACCACAGCAGCCTTTCTAGCAGTCTGATGTTTTGCAGAGTGTTTGTGATGATTACTCAAATTGAAAAAGCTTTCGTGTGTCCTGACAGAATTGCATTTTTGAAAGGCAGCAGCTGGTGCCAAGAACTAGATAATGGCATTTGTGTAAAGGTGATGGGAGCTGCTGCACTGTGCTATCTAAGATGCATCTCTGTTGTAAAGCATTTCGCGTTGGGTTTTCTATTCTCCCTGCAGAGAGGACGAGCTTTCATACTTAGCTTTCATCGAAGATGTAACAAAGGAAATTCTCAGCCTTGGGCTGTTTTCTAACAGGTAGGTTACAGTTGTGTTCAAATTTGTAATGCTGTGTCAGAACACATGGACCCTGTCAGGAAAGGCAATTAGTGTTTGGTGATGATTTCTTTGCTTGTAAGAACATACAGATACACAGTTAGCTCCTGCTTTGATGGACCACTGCTAAAGCCTCTGCTACAAACCAGAATGCTGTTGGCCTGTCTAGCCACTNTATCAATAAAATTTATATATTTTAAAATATTGATATATATCTAAAAATAAATATACAATAAATATATAAAATAATAACTATATAAAATAAATATATTTTAAAAATACATAAAAATAACAATGTAAAACTACAGTCGTTAATTTANGGCACAGTGCTGGCTCATATTCATACAGCTGTTGACCAATGCCCCTAAGGCCTTTTCCTCCAGGCAGAAATCTTAGTGCTCCTATCCACTTACAAAATAAAAAATTAAAACTACAGTCATTAATTCATGTAGGTCTGTCCTGTGAAACCATATAAAAATTATATTAAAAAAAACCCACATAAATAAATAAAAATAATTATATGATGAATGTATCAAAATATATTAAAAATTTTTTTAAATATATAAAAATCAAAATTTAAAACTATAGTCATTAATTTATGTAGGTCTGTTTAAAAGTTGNGGCCAGGTTGGATGAGGCCTTGAGTGACCTGTGCTAGTGGGAGGTGTCCCTGCCTGTGGCAGGGGGTTGGAACTAGATGATCCTTGAGGTCCCTTCCAACCTTACCATTCTATAATTCTATGTTAAAAGTTGGGTTTTTTTCTTCCTGTGAAACCATTTAATGATTCATTTGCAGAGTTCTGGAAGAACTGTTTGAGTGTCACATACAAGAAAACAAGAACCATTTGAATGAGGTAGGTACTGCCCCTTTAATATTCTCCCTCTCTGCACGTGACTTCAGCAGCGTTTCCAAAGCACAGTGTAAGTGCACCGCTGCACTTGCAGGTAGAGGTAACCACCTCTCTCCCTAAGTGAGATTGGGAGATTCGTGGATGGCAGTAGAGCAGGAGGCACAGTGACCAAAAAGGGACACAAGTCAGCTCAGTCTGGGCAGACTCTCTATCACTTAGCGATGTGAGCGCAAGCAGCCTCCCTTCCCTTACGTCAGAGTTGTGGGCAGATAGGTGCTGCAGGGCTGGAGCAGTCACCTCTTGCTTCCTTCACCCCCCAGAGCAAAATGCGCCACTTGCTGGCTGTGCTGAAGGCAGACCTTGGCTGCAGCCCAGGCAGCAGTGCGCAGCGAACCCACACCGGCTGGGAAGCCTTTGACTCGCTGGATCTGCGAGAGCTCGATGGGATGGAAGAGCTCGAGTTTATCAACCTGGGAAGTCATATGCAAAGGGAAGCTACCACAACTGAAGAGTTCTTTGGGACCAGGAATTTGTCACTGAAGAACCCAAGCCAGTGCGGATCACCAGTAATCGGGGAAGGGTCAAAGGAGACACAGAGCAACGATGGCTTCTCACAAGGTGTCACTGAAATGATGGATGCTGGGACAGAATCTGATCCTCATGCAAAAGCTGTGGAGGACTTAGACACTTCACCCTCATGTGAGGCAACTTTAAACTCAGTCACTTGTGACAGTGACTTGGAAGCCACCAAGGAAATTGATGATCTTGAGGAAAGCTTTGCAGAGGCCCTTCATATCTCACGTGATTATCCATAACAGTAGCCAAAACTCAGCTATTAAATAATGATGGAGCTGGTTCTGTGCAGAACTCTTGTTGCTTAAACAGAAGCAAATTATTTCTTTTCAGTTTATTTCTGTTTCAATAATGCTAAAATCTCTCTAGCAAGAGTATTGTCAGTTGGTCATTAATTAATCTCTGTATTAACATAGAGTCCAAAGGATATCATGTATACATTTAAATGTATATTTTTGTCTATAATTGTGTAACTCAGAACTTCTGAGATTAAAAATTAGATTTATATTTTTAGAAATCTGTAATATTAAGTTATGAAATATTTATTGGGGGATTATTTATTATAAATAAACTAATTGCTAGTGCAGTTGTGGTCCTGCTGTGAAGATCCAAGATTTTGTAATCTGCAAGAACTCAATTTAACCATGTGAACACCCTGTATGCATCATGCCTGTTGGGCAGAGGTGGAGCTATTTCTCCATCCTCTGAGAGGACATCGTTTGATGTTAAATCCTACTGAGCTGTGAAGTTCTTATCATCAGCTTTTTTCCTTTTACAGTTACTGTAGAAGATAAGAACACACCCTTACACCCTTTCCTTCCATTATCTAGGGTGAAGTTAATGAGCATGGACAGGCAACTTTCTGAAGATAATTTGGTGCTGGTAAATAGTCATTCTTTGGCCCTCAACCATGAGCTCATTGGCCTTATTCCTTATACCAACAGGTACAAAGAGCTGTTCTGCAGTAGTAGCTGCTCTCAGTCTTTGCCTAACCTCCTGTCAGCTTTCTGGGCTGAAAACTATATTCTTCTCTGGCTGCTGCCTATGGCAGCTCTTGAGCTGTTTAATACACAGCTCTTTGTTTGTTTTATATGCAGCTCTTCAGCTTTAATCCTAGTTGTCCACCATTCAGCTGCTGTTTCTGGAAAGTGAAGACTGCAACACTTTTCAGACTGCACAGCACTAAACTACACAGTTCAATTCCCTGCATTAATGACAACTTTGCCATAGAATTCTCCATCAAGTTTAGGGCCTTAAAAAAGCAGAGTACTTGATTGCTGACCAGGACTGTCTAGCAGGAGACACATAAGAGATGTTGTATACCCAATGAAGCACACATGGTCTGTTTTATGACTAAAGTTTAAATTAGTGCATGCATTGCACAAAATCAGCCCAAATTTCTCTAACCAGAGTACAGCTTTTACCTGGCATTCACACTACTACAGAATGAGCTCGTGGTTCCAAGGAAACATCAGGCAGTTGTGTTGTCTTGCTGTAAGTGAGGAACTATAAAAAGCTTTAGGAACTGGATAAAGCCTGTCCCCAGATACCTCTCAGGGTTGGTCTTAATCTGCTTCCTCCAGTGACAAAGCCAGTTGGTTGCAGTTCATACATACAACTGCCACCTGCCTCTGTAAGCAAGATGACTGATTGTGGCTGTTAAGTATCTCAAATAGACATATACCTCTGCTTCATCTGTGAAGCAGGGAATTGTTTTGGGGGGAGAAAAAAAATCCTCAAACTCTAGAGAAAGCCAATAAAAAGCAGTATTTCTGGCACAGTTGTTAGCATTCCAGTGCACAACATAATTCCCCCCTCCCCCCCCCCCAAAAAAAAAAAAGCAAAAGGCACTTTCCTGGCTGCCTTGGCCACAATAATAAATTGCCCTTGTTGACAGTGACAGCAGACTTGGGTTTATTTTAGCCATGTACATGTGGCTGTGCAGATGGCAGCAGCCTTTCATCTGCCGCATTCAGCTGGCTGGCTTGTAAATCTGGCCTGCCACACTGAGAAGTACTTCAGAGGGCTGGGGATTTTGCATCCCTCTGTTAGAGCTCGTCTTGGTGGAAAGGCACAGCCCCAGGGCTGGTTCAGTATGGTGCAGGGATGGTTTGTCCTCTCACCAGTGTTCAAAACCCCTCTCCTGTTCCTGAAGAAACTCCCTCTCCATTCTTTACCCCACAGTGCTAGGGGTGGGGGGTAAGCTGGTTAGAAAACTGCAGTGTGGTTAGGTGCATACATGTTTAAGGCCTCTTTGCTCCTCAGGCAGGACTTCACCCACTCTGGGTGCCCTTCCCTCTACTTTGCCACATCTACAATATTGTGTCCAGATCTGGGCCCCTCAGTTCAAGAAGAGCCTGAGGGATCTGCTTGAAAGAGTTCAGTGCAGAGCCACAAAGGTGATGAAGGTCTGACTATAGACAATGTGTACCATTGCCATATCTATATGCTGGGGCGATTTGCTCTCCCCCGTTCAAGCCTGCGGGGGTGGGGTAAAAAACTTCACACCTACTTCTTTACACATTTCCAAACCCCTGGAATCAGAGGTGGGGGAGATGGAGGAAAACAGTTTTGTGCCCCATTCAGACCTGTGGTGGGGCAGGGACTTGGGTGTGCCCCGCCACAAATGTGCATGCCTTAAAAAAAATACCACTCAGCAAACAGGCCAGTGGTCAACATGAGCCTGATGGCAGATTAAGCATTTCACATTTAAATCCCACAAATAAAATTCAACACTGCAGCAGTGCAAGTAGTCATGAGGTCACCTCACAGAAAGGTTCAGATACTGACACACTCATTTCCTGTAGCATGAGTAATGCAAACATGAACAACAACAGTTCCTTGACCATATTTCCTGTTGAGGAGCCCTCTGAATACCAAGGGCATTTTTTTTGGTTCAATGGACCTCGAAGTAAATTCATTAAACAGACCTCTTACAAAGCAAGCATCTGTCTGCCTAAGCCCTAAGTGTGAACAGTTCTTGGAGCCAGAGTGACTCTTGTGGTGAAGAGCAGAGCCCACAGCCAGTGTCCCAGCCGCTGGCACAGTCAGCCAGGCCCGAGGCACTGGTTTCTCATTGCACAGCCGCTCCCAGCAGCCAATGGGAAAACCCACAACAGATAAATGTATAAAATCAATTAGTTTATCTACAGACCCAAAAGCAAATTCAGGCTATCCACAGCATAAAACTTTTCCCCTTTTATTCACATTTACTTTAAGGTGGTGCTTCAAACATAACTTATTTAAGCAGCCTGATATGCAAGCCAAACCATCACTGATACAATTAACCAGGAGTGCAAGCTTTACTTTTTTTTTCCCCCCAGAGCAGGGCAGGTGTGGGGTGTGTGGTGTGGTCGTTTTTTTCTCATCATATTTAAGCTGATACACCCAGGTCTTGGCACAAGCAATAGCAGAACAGATACAACACCATTACACATCTGAACGCTTCAGAAGTGAAAACCTTGGGAGCAGTCAGCAGCTGTGGTCTTAGAATCATAGAACGGTAAGGTTGGAAGGGACCTCAAAGATCATCTAGTTCCAATCCCATGCCATAGGCAGGGACACCTCCCACTAGTGCAGGTCTTCAATGCAAAAAAAAACCATTTCTGCCCAGACTTCTGTGGGTGATGAGCACAGGCATAACAACATCCTTTACTCCAGATGCACCAAAGCCCTCTATTGTAACTTCACTCTGTAACAAACTGACCTCTTACCTTTAAAGCCTACAGTTTAGTCATCATCGCTCTTGTATTCAAAGGTAGGATTCTGTTTATTTAGAAAGCAAAAATAGGACTTTTGGTCACTTGAAGTAAAAAAATATGATGACCAAAACCCCAAAAACCTGCACTCAAAACCCAAGCTACCATTTTATCCCTGATCAACACCAAGCTAAGACACCTACCCTTTTTTTTTTATCATTCAGGCTTAGCTGCAAAATGACTAAGAAATAATAAAAAGGGGAAAACCCACAGAATTGTAACTCAGAGTGCACTTCAAGGAGCCGTGGGAAACCACCAGAATCCCACTTTAGTTTCTGACCAGCTGGAGCATACACTGATAAGCAAATGCAGGGCACTACAGCTACATGATGTCTCTAGAGCTACCAAACCTTTCTCTCTGGCACTTCTCCGGCACTTAACCTGTTATCCTCAGGAGCCAACACCTGGTCTGTACACAAACTATACAAAGAACAAAACAGCAACCTGTGATTTTAATAAAAACAATTTCTCACTCCCCAGAAAAAACAAACCAGACATAGGCAGTCCAGCCTTAGTGTTCCCTTTATCAGCAGTGCAATCTGCTTCATTGAGAAACAGTCATCTTCAGTTTCTATTCCAAGTCACAAAGCAAGTGATATGCAAACAGGTGAGTGGTAAATCAATCTGCTACACCAGCCCCTGTGCCAGAACGGGTCACAACCAGTCAAGGGATCCAGTTTCAAAGCCTGTAGCAGGTCGTGGGCCAGCGGAAGCTGAGCATGTCACAGGGATAAAGCATTGCTGGGAAGGGAAAAAGAATCAGTTATCACTGGCATGATAAATCATCGGTTGAGCTGCAGAGTACCCGTAGCTCATCTCCATCCCACCTTAAAGACAATCTAGGAGGACTTCAGAATGTCAGGCAGTGCACAAGGAGCAGGAAGAGGAGCTAGGTCAAGCGAATGGAACCAAAGTTAAGAGTGCTGTGTCTACTGTGCACAGAACTTTCTGTTCTCCACAGAAAGCCTCCAGAGCAGCTGGGTTCTCGCTTCAGACTTCCTAAAAGGGACTGATCCTTTTAGCTCACTCACTAAAGCTAACTCCCAGCAGATGGCAGAAGGCAGGCTGTGTGCCCAGTGCCCAGGTGACCACACACAGACATTATATTTTCATTCATCTTTTAAACTGTAAGACTGCCCTGGAAAAGGTGTGGGCTTTAACCGAGCACCACATTTCAGGCTGGAGGAATGCCAGAGGTGCCAAATGCCCGTCTCCACTGGGCATAGGCTGCCCTCACGGCAATCCTCCCGTCTCTCCACATCAGGACAGTGAAATTAGACCTTGAGAAGAGCAAGTGAAGGCTATATAAATGGAGTAGGAAGGCACATGAAACCTGAGAGAGAAACACAGCCCTAGCCTGGCAGGCCACAGAGTTATGCTGTCCCATTCTGACAGAGGACAGGCAGCTGATCTGTAGCACGAGGTGCAGAGCTCTCTGCAGTCATCTCAGGAATTCAGCAGCCCAGTTGGACTCCCCGTACAGTATCGGCACAAGGGCTGCAGCATGCCTCACATCTCGGAGCTGCCAGAGCCTGACTCCAGAAGATGAGTAACAGAACTATGAGGTGACCCCAGCTCTTCCCAAATATCTGTTTCTCTCACTCTTAAGTATGCTCACATGCTAAGTAAAATGTGAAGCAACATGTAGAAGGCCATCAGCTCTCCTCTCAGCCTGAGAATTCCCCACAGGACTTCAGAGCTGTAGCCTCTTCAAACAGAAATTCAACTCAGAGGCCCTTTGCACTCTCCTTTTTCCTGGTGTTTGACACAAGCAAGACCAGAGATGGTACAGATAGCACAGGTTTTGGAGCTGGCTATGAGGCTTCTCAAACACTGGGCACAACCATCTCAGCTAACAGGATTTTTAGAGAAAGAAGAGCTCCTCGAGGCCTTATTTCAGTCTCCCTTTCCCAGAAACAGGCTTGCATGAGAGGTTGTTCACTCCCACCTTGAAAATCTTAAGCCTTACACAGGGGCTTTTACCTTAAACACAGGTCTTTCACAGGCTCTCTCTGTAGCTTTCCATAGCACAGGTTTTCTATATGGCTGTTCCTCAATACTGGAACTTGTTCTTGGGAACACCTGCACAATGAGCTCCTTGCTGTCCATCCATTTACCCAAAGAAACAAGGAAGAGCTGAGAGCATGCCCCTGCCATAAAGCACGCATGATGCGTTCTCGGGCACGCTCCAGTGGCACAGCTGTGGGGTGGGTGAGTAAAGGGACATGCCAGCTCATGGCCAAAGTCACCAGGACAATTCAGCCTGTAGGATTAGTGTAGCGTTTCCAGTTTCTCTCAACAGAGAAAGTAAATTAACCTGAATTCTGCTTATTTATCATTATTGAAACACTGGCATTGAACAGAGGAATAAGGCTGACCTTGTGTCTTGAAAACAGGCTCAAATGGAGCATTTTATTTCCTGCTTGGTAGCATTAATATACTGTAAGTGCTAAACTCACTTTGGCAGCCCTCCTAACTAACACCATGGCACTAAGGACAAATTTTGCTCTGGCTACAGGGAGTGCATACACCCAGCAATGCTTATTTTAGGGCAGTTGTTGGGGGGGGGGTTGTAGTGCAAAATTATTACATCTAATGCCTGACATTCAGATTCCTATTGCTCTTCTGATTGAGGTGGATGTGGAACAGCTCCTCCTGCCCTTCAAAACTCAAGAGGAACTTGGGAAGAAGACACGTTCTATATTTGTTTCTATTTTTGGTGAACAATTGCACCTCCTCCTTCCTAAGTACATTTTGATCTTGACTACTAATACAATGCAGTGTTTCCCTTCTCTTTATGAAGGAGAAAACAGATGTCACCATGTGAACAGAACAGTGTCACAGGAACCCATGCAGCCTAAGAAGAGTCACAGTGCATTTAGGAAAGGTGGTAGGGATCACTTCCAGGTAAGGCTAAAAAAAGCCATCCAGAGGAAGAATCACCTACCAGCACTCTGGAAGAAACTGAGTCCTTGGGCCCAATGTTCCAAGGGAATATGTCACTGTAACAAGTAGGATCAGCAGGCCACTTGTTTCAGACTGGCTGAGCCATTGCACTGGATGGGACTTTTCCTAAATATTTCTGGAGCTGCCACCAGGAACTGAAGCCCAAGTTTTATTCAACTTGATTCTTGACTATCCATCTCTCTTTTTCAAGCCGGAAGCCACCCTCAAGAGAAAATCTAATCAGATTTACTGACTGTCATGGCTGGCCTACATCTGCAAGATAGCTTTTGGGACCACAAGAGTCAGGAAATAAAACACACATCATATTTTTAGGGTGAAAGGAAGGCTTAAAGGGGACAATTGAGGCAGTACAATTCCCTAAGATTTATAGTTTCAGATTAAATTGCTTCTCCTAATTCAGAGAGAGAAGTAAACATCTGGCAATTGATTGGGTTTAAAGTGCTGGAGACCTACAGCTCCTGGTCTTCAAGGAACAACTGAAATACAGTAAACCCTTGCTATTGCTGGGGCTCAGAGACAGTCACCTCACAACAAATTAAGTTATTTCTGTAATGCGATGGTGTAGGAAAATCAATAAATCCTGGTGAATTTCCTATTATTATTGAGTCTATTTAAAGTAACTGTAACAACTGGACTGCCTTTTAAGTATCAGAAACACCATTTCCCTAAGTGTTGTGTTCTGCTGGAGGCACAGAAATGCCATCACTCAAATGGAAGCACTGATGGCAGAAGGTTCAACTTGCCCAAGAGCCAGACTGAGCCCACGGGATATACAGCAATGCAAAAGGATTTCTTTAGTGTAGAGCTGATGAGCATTCACCTATCACCCAGTCCTCACATCTCCACCTCTCCTGCAACACTGTTGTCCTGTCAGTATCTGAATGAGTGACATTCTCTTCATACTCACAAACTGTGGTCATACACAGATAGTTCTCAGGCTGCAGGAGGTAAACCAGCAACACGTCTGTGGTACTGGGAAGCTTCTGTCTTGATGCAGAGTCCTGCCTTGCAGGTGATGCTCATGAACAGGAGAGAGAACAAGAGAACACACATTTATATGCTGCCATTGACCCCTCATAGAAAAGGAATGGAGGTGGGAGAAGCAAAAGCATCAGATCCTAAGCAGAGCAACTATGGCATGTAAAAGGTAAAACTTTCAGCTGGGTCTCTACCATTGCCATGTTTCATCTAACCTTCATCTATTCACAGTCCCTCCAGATTGAAACAAACCTAAGAGCTGAGTAAGAGGTAATTCAGTGCCCCTTATCAAAGCCCTAGGCCAGGAACCTCTCTCATTACCTCCCCCAGATTTCTCTCATACCAAGTCCTGTAGCTCCTGCTTAAGGAAGCTGCTGGGCTGCTGTGGCAAATCCAAGCATCAGCCTGCTCTGGTCACGGAGGGACTTTGGTGTCCCAACAGACCTTTGCCTCAGGTCTAAAACCAGTATAAACAATGTCTGATCAGAACCACTGGGTGATTTCACCATTTGCTTAGGATCCCAGGGAGTCACATTTTCCTCTTCTCATTTTGACTCCATGCCAAGTAGGAGAGCTTTGCCCACACCAAACACACAGGACATTCCCCAGGATTTAAGAACTGATCTGAGTGCACAGATAGCTGCTATGTTGTTGTCTTACCTTAAGCTGATTAATGCCATCAAATTGAGCATACCTAGAAGACAAATGTTAGTTAAAAGCCTCATTTTTTCAGATACAGTTAAGTGAGCAGCACACTAGGCAAGCATTTATAAAAGGCAAAGCAAATGCAGCTCTCCATGTGTAACTGCCTGCAATTCAGGTATTACAATGTGTCACACCAGGTGTTACGCAGCAAGCCTTCTACACCACTGCCCTTTATAGCTACATGTCAGTTATAACATGATGAAAAACTTCAGTTATGGGCACAGCTCCAAGGACAGCAAGCATACAATTAAATGTTTCCTCTCACACACATTTGGAAAGGGTTTTTTCAGCTCTCAAAATCTATTTCATCTCTCCTCAACTTAAAGGTTACAGGGAAATTGAATTGAATTTGACAGTGCAAGTTCTCTATTGGTACTGAGCTGCAGGGTTGCACTTGCAGTGCCTTAGAAAAGTGGCAGCACCTTTGTGCACAGAAAGGAAAGTCTGAACCTAGGATCACATGTGAAAACTAAGTTCTCTGGGCTTTATTTTTTTTTTTCCTTTTAATAATGGAACAATAAAAACTCATAGTTGCTTCCAATATTTATTTCCATGGCAAAAATAGACTATGATATATTCATTTCACATATATTACATTCAGTAATACAAGCTTTTCTGTCTATGAAACACAATTTATACATTGCTTTACAAACCAATTTCAGTTTTACAAGAATTAAAGCTGTTTTGATTATACATTTTTACAGTATTGGTTGCTAGACAGCAAAAATAGACGTGTTAACCACTAGCTTAGTACTAGAAAAATAATACTTCATGTTTGTTACTCTTTAAAGAAACTCCCATTTAAACCCTTGCATGTTGGAACAAATGAAAATGGGGGGAAAAAAAAAATGAAGCCAGATGCTGCATTCCTCTGACATTAAAGACTCAATCCTATAGAAGTGCTGAAAGGACTTCAAACACCCCATTTCTTTGAGTGAATGAAGAGATTTCAGCATGGTGCAGGAGTGTTAATACTTACTGATTTGCTAGGTCAAGCCTCTAAAATTTCCACCCAAGCTCCCCCCAGATCAGCCATAAAGACAACAGGCAGGGTGGGCATTTCACAGCGAAGCACACACCTTGTCTGTCAGAATTACCCAGGACTGGCAAAGTGACAAACTAGAGGATTCTGCATAGTTTCTCCCCAACAAGTTTCCTATCATTCTAAAAATTAATGGCATTTGCAAAGTCTTTAAAGTCTCCTAATTTTACCTAAGTATTTCCAAGTGGAAAAACAGCCTTTAAATTCCCTTTATAAAAGTTAGGCACCTTCTGAAACTGTGGTCATAAAAGTAATAATTTGGTAGTTTTGATTGCCACATATCTAAACCAAAATAAAGTTACAGTCTCTACAGACTCACCCTCTAACTTGCTGGATCTGTTCTGAACTCTGTTCCCTAGATCTTTGCATTTCTTTCTATCTTCATTCCCTGTTTAGAGCTGAAGAACAGACTTTTAAGGAACAAATACACTGGAACTTATTCTTTACCACTTCTCACAGCATCATGTGGAAAACAGCAAAGAACAGAACCAAAGGCCATTTAGCAGCTGTTTTTTAAAACGCTCAGTGAAGTTAACAAAACCTTTTTTTTAAGCCTTCAAGTAACATATGATGCCAACAGAATGCACCAAGTTAGCTGGTCCCCAATAGCTTACTATGAATATTTTGTTTGTTTGTTTGTTTTAAATAAACATGTTTGCAACAGCTGTTAAAAGATTGTGATTGTTTTCCCTTCCGTATAATGTTATGACTGTATTGTAAATGCTGCGCCATGATTTCTAAGCATGTTAAATTCCGCATCGCAATGGCTTGATTTTCAGCCCAGCCTTAACGTGGTGCAATTCACACCTACTGTAAACACCTGGCTGCATTCATAAAGTGTTCAGACTTTCAAATTCCCTAACCTGCATTCCTCAGAAACCATCACTGCAAACTTGCATGTGTGCCTATTCCCCTCTGCATTTTACATGTGGAAAACCAGAGACCGCGGCTTGAAACTTTTGACCTTTAGTAAGTAAACAGCTGAGCTGACAGACTACATTGAATATGTTTGGAAATGAAGATATGTAAAAATAACATAGCCTCTCAGAAAAATATTTAAGTTTCAAAAAAATTACATCTTAAAAAGCCAGTAAAAATAGCTCCTATGACTACATATCCACTTACCCTACCGTGCCATGAAAAACACATCATATGAATCAAACCCTTCTAGAAGCTCTACTGTGGATACAAAAGATACCAAAACCTCCTCGAAATGCCTTCAACCATTCCTCAAATCCTCACTCTCTACTTCCAACATTTCATACTTTAACAGGAGTATTTCTTCCAAACTGTCTTAGCTCCTTTTCCTTTGAATGCTGTACCTTCATGTTTGCACATTCCTGCTGCATTCTTTTGGTTAATTCTTGTAATCTGTATTTAAATTTAAAGCAGACATGTGAGCTCAAGCTTTCATTGGCAATAAGCCCATTTTAATTCCTACAGTACCAGGGAGAACTGCAGGAATTTGGCATCTTGCAGGACTGGACTATGCCTTTGCTTCACAGTACTGGACTATGACCATAGCTTCACAGTACTGAAAAGACAACAATGCCAAACCCAAAACCTCCTAGACTCTAAAAAAACCAGAGTTCTTAGCACATGTTACTTCTTTTAAATTAAGAATGTGAACTAACTGTTGACATATAATAATGAGTTCACTACTTTTAAGTCCAGGGTTTTAGTTACTGATATAAAAGCTGAGATCTCATTACACAGCTAGCCTGTATGATAAACCATTGTGCAGTTCCCAAGTTTGGTCCAGATGCCACTGAAATCTATGGGCAACTCATATTTTACAGCTGCTCCAACAAGAAAAATGTAGCAGCAGCCTTACGTAGTCCTGCTCATTACATTTAAGCAGCTATTTTTTGAGAAAATGGTCTCCAATGTCATCCACTTCAAAAGAAGATACACAGGATTATAAGAGCAGCCAACATATCTCAAAATGCCAAGAATTTTTTCCATTTTAGTACACATTTATTTTACTTTTATTTGTTATTACTTTATTTTTTTCCCCTTAAATGTCAATGATAACTTAGAGAAGCTTTTAATCTCCAGAAATCACAGGAGTTCTGCTTTGCTCATCTGCTTTAAATTAGATGTATTCTAGATACAAACCATGGCACCCTACACTTACTGCTTTTACTGTTCACTGTATCATAATGAGAGTGATATTAAGGTATAAAACCTTTCCTGCTATTCATGTGGGACAGCAGAAAAAGAGCAGCACTGCTGTGCAGGCTCCAGAAGTGCTAGGGAAAACTCCCCTGTGCAGGGTGAGGAGCAATTTGAAGCCTACAGCTCACCCTGCCAAGTCAGTGACATCTTTGCAATCAGTAGGGCTTTGACATGCATTCTTAGAGAAGAGCCCAAGTCTGCAAAGATTCGCTGGCCCACATCTCTCTGAGTACAGAAAGAAAGAAATCAAATCTGCTTAAGCTCTTACTACAATTTGTGAGTTCTTCTCCCAACTCTTTACAGAATTCAATCCTTACAAGCATTTTCTACCTAGACCACCCAAGATAGCGCACTTTGTCTCCTGGCGGTATATAGCACCTTTATTTATCCCTGAGAGCTCTGACACACCTACAGATTAATACAATCTTTGCCATTTACTGCACAAATGTCTTCATACAACTTCTCTCATTAAAGAAAGTCAGCTCGAATCTTGCTTAATCGTCTGGTTTCATCCCCATAAAAACAGAAGCACGTTTGGCAAAATAGGCCTACATGGGAATTTTAAGCTTTTGACAAACAAATCCACCTCCAACTAACACTATTGCTGGATTTGGACAGTGAATATTAAAATATCCAGCAGATCATGAAGCACTCGGTGCAGCCACGTGTCAAAAGCATCATCCCTTTTCAAGGCTCAGAGCAAAGCGCTAGAAACTGAATTCTCTTTTCAAACTTGATACCTAAACAACGGTTGCAAAATTGGTTTTTTTACAGGAGGTCATGAAGTTCATTTTCATTTGGTATCTTTTAGAACAGAAACTGCTCTTTTCCAACACTCACTAGGAGCCACATGCTTACATACAAAGCACTGCTGCTGTGTTCAGTAGGAAAACTCATGTAACTTCTAATCTATTGAGTTTCAACCTATTAATGCAAAAATGGACACGATGGACAGAACTGAAAGCTGAAGTAGAGGAGGTAGCAGTGTTATTATTTAAAAAAATAAATAAATCGAGACTGTGACTACCAGATTAGAGAGCAATTGCCTCTAAAACACACAACTTCCTTCAGTAAACCAAAACAGAACACCAAAAGATACTTATTTCCTCAGATAATGCCTTGAATTTTGGATTAAGTTGCTTGTCTTAACTGCTCCTATTTCTGAAAATAGAAGTGAACTGTGACCAAAAAAAGTAATGTTTTGAAAACACAGTATGATACAAACAGCTAAGTACATTTGTTTCAATACTTCTGTTAACAAATTGGTTTGTTTGCAAGATTTCTATATAAAGTCTTCAGTAACTGGCTTCCTCTAGACTTCCAGTTTCACATTTGGCAGTTAAAAGCAGAACAATTCAGACTGTATGAAAGCAGAAAAAATGCACCAGATTAATACAGTGTGAAGTGTTTTCAAGGGAGGTTAATTATTCATAATAGCTTCCAAACCCTTGTTACAGCTCAGAAAAATAATTTCACCAGTGATAAAAAAAAATTACTTTCACTCTCATTTCATTTTGCTAAGCAGGTATCAAGGGAAATGAACACTTAAACATGCCTATAGGCTGGTGTACGACAGACACATTTTAAAATTAAACCAGATACCTACAAACTAATAGCTCACTTTTGAACAGGCATTTTCCACTCAGCTTCTCAAAACACTTGAAAGGGCAGGCAAATCCACACTGTCTCCATTTGAAAATCACAGACTGAGGATTACTTAGGGATACTGTCATTAGACCAGACCCATGGGGCAAAATGGAATTTACCAAAGATACATCTTATCTTCAGGTCCGCTGGCTCAGCCACCTACACAGCTACTGCAATACCCCATCTCCAACATTACCTCTAAAAGCTTAGGTTCTGCAACCAACTTCTCAACCAACTTCCCTGAATACTCTTCATTGCCACACTGCACAGCATTAGCAACACCTCTTCTAGTGATGACAAGGTAATCTAGAGAATTCTACAGAAACTTTCAGTGCTTTAAAGGCTTTCATAACTGGGAACATAAACATATTTAATGGTCACCTTTGCGCTGTGTTAACCAACAATCATATCTGCCACACCTCCTCCTCCTTGACATTTCATACGATCCCTTCCACTTTGCCGCTATGCACCTTCTTACTCCTATTTTGGTTCTCCCACTTCATCATCTTAAAAGGCTCTTCCTAAAATACCAGGTTAATAGTGGTACACTACCATATGAGAAAATGCATGAATATAGTTTCTATGTTTAACCATGTAGATGACAAAGCAAGAAAAGTGCTTAAAAATTTGCGTCCGCTCTGATTTCAGCCAGTAAAATCAAACTGTCCTCTAAGCATGAATAATACTGACTATGTAATTTTGCTCATCCACCTGTTTCCAATAACCTTGTAAATAATTATAGCATATTGTTACAGCTTAACATCCTCCACTCGGATGGAAGTTATTGACAGTCAGCATCCTTCACTCGTCAGTTTTATTATATCAAGATCTTCCCCTAGTATTTTCTGCATTACTTTTTAAAACTTAGATCAAACATTGTCACTTCTCCCCTGAAAATATTATAGTGTTCAAAAGTTTTTGGTTGTATGTTTTGTTGTGGGGTTTTGTTCTGTTTTAAATTACAAAATGCTCAATATAAAAATAACTGTCCTTAAAGCAGCAGCTTAAAATATTTAAGAGCAACAATTTTTGCTTAGTATATCAGAGGAACCCAAAAGTCATTTTTAAAAAATACAGATACATTGTTCTAAATATAAAATTGAAAGCAGAATGAAACTGCATAAGACCTTGACATCCGCAAGGAGCAGGTCTCTCCCCCCATGTGCACAGTTAACCACTATGCTATAAACCATCACGTTAGCAAAACTGTGCCGTGTCCTTCCGTTCCACAAGATACATACTTTGCTCATAGTAACACCACTCTAAAAACCATATGCAAGTACTACAGACCAGGACAAGTAAAATCATTCCTTAATACGACCACAGCTGAACATGGGAAAAATTAAGTCCAACGAAGATCCTGCTCTGCAGGGACTGTTAGGTTGACTCACATTGAGCAGTCACACGCCAGCCCTGAAGGGTTACTTTGTCATATGAAGACAAGACCAGTGAGAGCAGGTCTGCCTGGACAACTGTAGCTTTACTTCTGTAATCTCTTGCAGTGTTCCTTAGGAAGTGGCAGGGATTAGATAAGTCTAGAACTTTTGAGGAACTGAATGAGAACTCCATAGACAAAAGTGTACTGTGAAAGTGTCTGCACCATCATCATTCTCTGCTGCCTTAACATGTCCAGCACTCGGGGGATGTCCAGCATCTGGAGGAAGAGAACAAAACATTACAAGTGACTGGTGAAGAAGGTGAGTGGCTTGCACATTTTCATCAGGAGATTCAGAGCAGTACTAGTGATCTAAGGGCAGAACCAGCTGCTCCAATTTCAGCTCCGACAGCTCACTGCTTATGTCTGCAGTATGGACTGCAGTACACTATTGGCTATGCCTAGTGCCTCGTCTGTGAAATATGCATTATGTTAAACTTGCCTGTCTCACAGGGTGTGGAGTCTTCACAGATCTAATAGCTGCAAAAGTCTGTCACAGTACTAGTACAGGGGTGCAAAATGAAATGATCAGTTTGCTGAGTCTCAGCTGGCATATTATATTATTAATAAACACTCTATAGCTGTTCACTTCTGGCTACAAGCTAATAGGACCAGATTTTGTTCTATTAAACTACTCCTTTGTCCTCTGCTGAGACTGATACCGCAAATGCACTACACTGAACAACAAAGCATTTAATAACAACCACAGAGACTAGCTACAGCACATGTTCTTGAAGATGGGCATATCACAGAATGTCAGGGGTGGAAAGGACCTCAAAAGATCATCCAGTCCAACCTCTCTGCCAGAGCAGGGTCACCTATACCAGATCACACAGGAACACGTCCAGGCGGGTTCTGAATATCTCCAGAGAGGGAGACTCCACAACTCCCCTGGGCAGCCTGTGCCAGTGTTCTGTCACCCTCACAGTGAAAAAATTCCTCCTCAATTTTACATGAAACTTCCTAGGCCTCAACTTCCACCCATCGCCCCTTGTCCTGTCATTGGGCATCACTGAGAAGAGTCTGTCTCCATCCTCCTGGCACTCATCCTTTACATATTTATAAACATTGCTGAGGTCACCTCTCAGGCTCCTCTTCTCCAAGCTAAAGAGCCCCAGCTCCCTCAGGCTCTCCTCCTAAGAGAGATGTTCCACTCCCTTAATCATCTTTGTGGCTCTGTGCTGGACTCTCTCTAGCAGTTCTATGTCCCTCTTGGCATCTAACATAATGTCCCTCTATGTCCCTCTTGGCATCTAACATAATTTAAAATGAGAAAGAAAGGGATCACCTCGTTGTGTTCCAAGCAGGCAATCATGATCTCTGACAGGATGACCACTCCAGTTCGTCCCACACCTGCACTGCAATGTACCAGGACAGGAGGATTTGAGTTTTTAGGATCGGCAGTACTGTTGGTATGGCGCCGCACTGACTGTATCTCTTCCAAGTATGCTATTAAATTCAACAAGATAAAAATAACAAATTTAGGACATGAAGTTCCACAAACCATGCTGTTACACAGCCTGACCACCAGGAAAGTAGCAATTTGACAAAAGACATCCCACAGGAAAATGACACACTGTATAAATCACAAGTCATATCTCAAGCACAGCAATGTCTTAACTTCTGTAAGGCTTCCCTTGCCTCGTTCCCCATTGAAGGCAGCTCACTGCCACCTTGCTATTGCTGGAACAAACCCAAATGTGTAGTACGTGATGCAATCGTTTTAATCTGTATGAATCATAGAATGTCAGGGGTTGGAAGGGACCTACAGATACCATCTAGCCCAACCCCCGGCACCAAAGCAGGATCACCTAAGGCAGGCCACATGGGAATACACCCAGGCTAGTCACTTTAACAAACAGGCAGGTACATTCTCATCAAAACTAAAATACAGTATCTCTTGCTGTTGTAAAGAAACCTTTTATACAGAGTGTGTGGTGTACTTATCAAAAGCTAATTCGCATATAGCAGCCATTCTAGGAGGTATTAAAATACACCCCCCAAAGCTATTAAATACTACTTACAGAGAAATCCCTTTAAATCCTCTGGACAGCCATGTTCTGGCCAGTCAGTATACTGCAGATGCCAAACTGTTCTCTCCTGTCCTGTGAGAAGATGTTTAATCTTCAAACCTGTAGTTGCATAGCAGCCTGAGTCGGTACGGAATCGTGTGGTGATCTTAAACCTCCCATAGGTTACAGTGTTGTGCCTTGAACCAAGGCGTGGCCAGTACCTGAAGCTTTTTTCTCGCCCACTTTCCTGAAAAGTGAAACACTTGCTTAAGAAGAAACACAAGGACACCCACATAATTAATGCTCCTAAAAGTCACTATTACAGTCTTTTGGTTTCTCACTGAGTAAACCAACCTTCCGGCAAGAAGAGTTTGCAAATTGGCATCTTTCTGCCACGGAAATCACAACAGAATGGCAAAGGGGACATTAGAAATTTATCTTTGATTGCTGGAGATGATAATAAACTCACTGTGTAACTTCTGGGAGAAACCTGACTCAGTTTATACTCACTTCCTCTGCCGTCACCATAGCTATAATGGCAATGCCTTGTTCCCAGATCATCTGCCAGAAATCCTGACATGTATTCTGCAAAGGGCCCTGCGTAGCAATATAATCCCACTCTATGCCACCAACAGAGATCTGTAAAAAGAAAACCATTAGATAAGTAATTATTGAAAATCCCCTTTCCTCTTTTCTTAGGCCAGCTATTTGAAGATGCACAAACTGAAGAAAACAACCTCAAACCGGGAACCCTGCAGCAGTCTAGTCTGAGACTACAGAAGAGGAAGAAACAGTAAGGATTATCACTGCAGTTCAAAAACATCATAATCAGTGCAAATGATCTAAATCTGTTACAAAGCTATTTGTCTTCTTAACTATGGGAAGAATGGCCATGTCCTTTGTTAGTAGCCACAGAAAGACAAGACAGAGAGAGAAAGGAGACAACAGATCAATACAGAATTGAAATGCAGGCCTCTTCAATAATTAGCCCTCCCTTATTCTATGCAATGAGGAAAACCAAGTTCTTCCCTCCCGAGAAACCTCTGCAGAAAGAGAGGTGGAGGGATTCCTTCTCACCTGACCAAACCAAAACTGATAACTAAACCGAATTTGAAGTTACAAAATTAACTGAAAAAAACCCAATATTTGTCCCCCAGTGTTTCTCTCACCTTGATATGAGAGGCGTTGATGTAACCTGTGTTATTTTCTTTGGTGGGGACCAGCTCTACTCTGGTGTCGTCGTAGGGCAGGACGTCCTGGAAGCGGTTCCTCTCAGCGTTCTCGGGAAGCCGAGCTATTGAGCACTCCCCATCCCGGAGCCTTTTCTTCTGAACGCGCTCGTATTCAGTGAACACCATCCCCTGCTCCAACCGCTGCTCCAGGGCTTTACACTGTAAGACAGCACGCAGGTAACCACACAAAGCCACGCTCTACGGCAAGCCTCTTTTAACAGGGCACGCGTGAAGGACAAAATGCATCTGTTTCCCTCTCCCACATAATTTGTCAATGCTTTTCCAGCTATTAATGTCTTCATAAAATACCAGAAAAAATTAGAAGCAACCCTAACCAGCAAGGAATTTTGTTCAAGTGAAAACTAAGAAGCCTGTGATACTTCGTTAAGCCACAAAAAAAATGTGGATACCACTGATGAAAGAAAAATTACTTCATAGTTTCTATAAAAACAACCTAGTTGGGCAAATAAATGTTTGGCCAAACTAGATAGCTATGCTATACCACAAATCACATTTGAACAAGAAATACTTATTAATCTTTCTGCTCAATGTCATGTGTCAATGTCATCATTTGAAAAGCTCTCCTTAAATTTTAAGTCAACTTTGTGATTTGGATGGAAAAAAACTCTGAAAATGTTAAACACTTGCCTTGGTCAAGCTAATAACTCACTGCCAATATTCTACATTTTCTTAGGCTAAAGATAGTCAACTTTGCACACAGCAGCAAAGCCTTTTTAGAACTTCTCGCTGCAGCTGAGGTATAAACTTTTTTTTTTACTGGTAGAATTCAATATAGTTTATTTAATAAGCTGCTCCCTCTCCTCCTGCCCTGCCAATTTACTCTTGCGAAACCAAGTTCTTTCTAAATCATAAGACACTTCTGGAATTTCAGCATCTCTTTGCCAACAATAATTAGAGGAATAATATGTAAGATTTCAGCCAGAAAATGTCATCTATGTCACATGTCCCCAGCTTCTCACACCAACTGCTCTGTGGTATCAAGTCAGAAAAGTGTCTTGTATCAAATAACCTCTGCCAAATGTTGCAGAGGAAAGTGTAAAACCTCAATCGTAGGCAATTTGCACATCAATACATCAACTGTACAAACTCCTTTATTACCTTTAGCCTAAATTCCCTCATTTAAACTGATAACAACATGAAACTGAGCAATGAAACAAGCACTGAATCAACTTGAAAGTTGTCTTTTGAAATATCTGCAGACTGGATTTCCTTTCATACCACATCTACTTTGCACTGCCTCTTCTCAAATGTTTTAGGAATTACCCTATTTCATGGTATCTGTTCTGCCTCTGCATAACTGCCTGAAGAGAAAGCACAGTGACATCTCTTTCACTTGACCTCATGGATACTTCTTTTACCTCAACACTCTGGGCAAAGCTAGCTGAGTAATAACATGGCTGAATTCAACAGGGATCAACCCAGGCCATAAAAGGAAATAACCAACATAAGTACTAAATGCAGAACTGTATCTCAGTAACGCAACGTTCATCTTTGTTCTTTAGCTTCTTTAAGGAGTGTGTGTGTGTGTATATATTTTTTTTTTTTAAAGTTATATTTTTACATATATATAAAACTTTGACTGTGTTGAAATGGAACAGTCAATCCCTCCTATACATCTCACTCCAAACCTTCAATCTCCAAGACTGAATTTCCACCATGTGACTGACTTTCTGTCACTGCCTGTTCCTTAAAACTGCAGCTGGTGAGAGCAGGACTGTTCCTTCAGGTTCTAATTGCTGCCCAGTGACTGTCAACAAATTGAGCTAGAGGGGGTCTGAAGGCAAGGATGTCCAACCATGCTCAGAAACAGATTCTAAGGGGATCAGCTAGTTGCAGACTGTACAGTAATGGCCACAGACCTTGGTGTGTCTAGTCACTCCATGGTCAGCTGTGTGATGATAGCACTGCTCCACACAGCCTATCACAGGCTGCATATAGACCGTATTTCATTTTCCTGCACCTATTTAATGATGTATGAGGCAGGCTGAAGTATGTTTACTGATGCTGTTTACTCTGACACAAGCAGTCTTACATTTCCCAAGGGAGAGTCCTTAAGTTCTAGAATCTGATGTCCTCTCAGTGATCTCAGATCTTCTACCAAATTTAAAATTTCTGCAGATCACACAAGTTCCATCTATCTCTATTTTCACATGAAAAAAACCACAGAAGCACGACCTGCATCCCAGGGATGCAATTTAACTACAAAATATATTGTATGTATGAGTTATGAATAATTACAACTAATTTCAATCTCACACTCAGAGAGTTGTAATTTTCGTACGTTTTCAGTTTGGAAAACTCAAAAATTAAAAGAAATGTCAGAAAGACTTGGCTCAAAAATGTGTCAGTAGATACTAGTTAATTCACTTCCTATATGTTCAAAGCATGATCTATAACCTGAGGCGCTGTTAAGGAAAAACCTGAATTATACCCAGTACTTGTAGCAATGACATCAATTTGAAGCCTCATTCTTCATTTTGTTCCTGTTCTTGGTATCTGAATTGCTTTGAAACGGAAGCATTTTAATGTCAACACAAAGCACCATTCATGTACATTTTATTTTGAAAACTCACCAGTGCAACATGGAAACCACAGATAAAATCCCCAACATACCCGTTCGTCATTTGTCGCTCTTGTTGATTCTTCTTTCCCCTCATCTGGCAGAGGCATTCTGGTCAAGGCCAGGCCATTCAGGGCAGCTAGCTTCAGAGGCCCTATTTTTTTGGCATCATTTTTATTCTTTTTCATACCCTACAAAAGAATAAACAAAGTCTGTAAATATTCTTAAATAGCTGATGAAGTTCTGAAGCAGAAACCAGATTAGTTCAATTAAGCAAAGGATACTTCTCTGACCCCTTCTGCAAACAGCTCTGATTTTTTTTTTCCTTTTGATAAGCATTGCAGTGAGAGATTAGGGTGGTGGGACTACATTCCTCCAAGGACACAACACAAGTCTCTCTTCATTCCAGACAGGTTAATGAAACTGCATAAGAATGACAAATATTGTTCCCTACAAAGCTCACAACTGAGGTGACAACTCTGGATAATTAACATTCTTGGACAGATTCAAAATCACTTTCCAACCACAAAACACATAAAGATTATTCCTTACTAGATGACTCAGTTTGCAGGCATTTCTCTTCACCACAAGCAAGCACAACAATGAGAACATACCTTTAAGATATTTGAATACAGTTAAAAGTTTAACTAAGTCTCCAACAAACTGCACACAAAAAACATGAACATGCAACTGAAGACAGATATGAGCCCTGAACCAGACCACGAATCTAAACTATTGACGTTACCATCCAATAGCTGAAAGAAATACTCAAGAACATTTTTAATGAAGGCATACATTCAAATTATTCTTTTTAAACTGTAAGAGAAAAATTCATCGTTCCTGCAGTTGCTAAGTTTCCTTGTTAACAAAATTACACTGAAAAACCCAGTGTATATGCTGCTTGAATGACAACCACTGCTTTCTAAAGCTAAATGGTAGTAAGGGACAAAGAACACAAATCTAAGAGGATGAGACCACATTTAAAAGTGCACACAAACACAACAGTAAGAGTTCATTGAAGAGCAAAATGTACAAATAGTGGCTGGAGCCAGTTTTTTAACCAGAATATTCGCCTTCGTATCAAATACATAAAGGTAATATTCTGTATTATGCAATGGAATTCTTAAAAGATTACTGAACTAGAAACTGTTTTACTGAACACCCTTTTAGTTTTAAACAATTTAATTTCAGCAGCTGATTTGAAGATTTAACATAGGAATGTAAATGGAAGTCAGTATAAAAGGAAGGAAAAGGCAGGGTATGATTTTAGTAGACACATCAGTGGCTGAAAATGTCTCTTTCAGAGAACAAAATACTGAGTGACTTATCTACACGCCAACACAAGGAGAAAGTTACCACCTTTTTTTCCTGTGTCTACATAACAAACAGGAGGAAGAAGATGTAGAAAACCATACACAACTATAATATGAATTGAAGTTGATGAGGGTTCCTTTCATTACAATCAACTCCACCTATAGCAAGTCTGACAGACAAAAAACTGTGAGAGCAGTAATTACTTGGAGGCAGGTTTCACATAGGTTAGCTTTTGCAGCAGCATCTGCAACAGTTACTACAGCACCAGTCACACAGCAGCTGCACTGCAGTCTGGTTTGTCCAGAAAACTATTTGATGCTAACTCTGGCAGGTAAAGTTAATGACAATCAATTTTTAAATACAAAAAATGCATATGAAATATGCCACAGACTACAGAAATCTGAACAAAAGTTTAAAGCAAAATGAGTAGTAAGGACTGCCAGTGAAATTGTACACTCCCACACAGCCCATGTTTTTATGAGGTGGGAATTACAGGGAAGGTGAAACTTGCAGTTGCTCACTATTTATGGCTTCTGTAAGATTGGAGTAGGAGAAAGAAACACAGCCAGTAAGAAATACCTTCAGTGAGAGAAAAACAGCTTCAAGAGAAAGCAAAAGGGAAAGGATATGAAAAGGAGAAGGGGTGGAGGAAAGAAGTGAATGCAAGGGAAGAATTTATTGCCTAATGCATCAGGTCCCTGTCTTACATCAGAAAATGAAAGCGAACAGATTAAAAAAGTAAATATTCAGCTATATCTGATTTTTCAGTGAAAGGAAGATAAGAAAGCTCCTATTGGAATGGAAAGAGTTGTGTCTGTTCCAGATAAGGATAGCTAGGGCAGAATTTGGAACCGAGAACTGACTTTAAATTAGCTCATTCTACAGTTGCCAGCCAGGTTACCAGGTGGATTGAGATGGCACAGCTGATTTGTGAGGGAGGACAACACAAGCAGAACTCACACACGGCAGAGAAGCAGATAAAAGATAGCTAAACAAAGCTAACCAGGGAAAGACAGACATATAAGGTCAAGTTCGTGGTAGCCTTTGAATTACATGTTTTAAAAGCATTGATTAAAAGCTCATTGAAACCCCCCAAACTTTAAACAAAAACCCCACACAACTCCCACTACAAAGCAACCCAAAGCAAGAGTAATAGTATCCACTTACACCTAGTGGGGGAAGGCCTTCCACAATATTCTTCTTCCCAGACAAAAGATCAGACATAGGTCTCTTCTTTACTGCATCTTTCCTGACTCTGTATCTCCCTGATGTTGTAAGATCAGATTCTGACATCGATGGAGTAAGCAGTCCTTCTCCTCTTCTCTGTACCTGGCTTTCTACTAGTAAGTGAACAGGGTTCAAATCTTTCATTCTTTTTTCTGTCTCTGTAATATGTAATTTAGGCTCAAGAATATGCAAAGGGCCACCAGATGAAGCAACAGAGCTGTAAGGGTAGTTCAGCACTGAATCGTGAGAGTAACCACCCATAACAGATGAAAGTTGGGTTTGATCTTCAGGGAGAGGAGAAAGACTTGTACTAGCCTTGCTTTCTTCTTCAAATTCTTCTTCTTCCTCACTACTGTGAATCAGCATAGTGGCATCTGAAAGGGTTTTCTTATGATCGCAGTTCACACTTCCTTCTTGCTCACTTTCTTTTTGCTTTGTTCTCTCCATCAGAACATTGGGTTGTGACCCTTCTGAGAGAATTCTGGGAAGGGCTACATCCGCTGCAGAAGCCGACATGGTCCTTTCTTTAATTCTTATTCCTTCAAAGCTGGGTATTAAGCCTGCAATTTCAATGCTGTTCCTCTTCTGCAGCTGAGCATGGCGAGCTGATGTTAGAGGCTCACTGACTTCCTGAAGAGAATGAGCCACTGGCAGGCTGTCTTCCTGAAACGTCTGGACAGAGTGGTGCACTCGCCTCGTGATGAGGTCTGGATTGCTGCTGCTAATGTAGATGTGTCGGGAGAGGTCTGGAGTACTATTTGCAGGTCTCGGGTACGGATACGGGGGAGGCGGTCGATAGACTTGAGTTTTCATTATATTAGGTGCTGGATAGTCCTGAGCCTGGAGCTGCACGTTTGTCAACTCAGGCACACTGACTGCCCCAACGACTGGGCGCTTTTCAGAGGGATATGGGTAGGGGGACTGGCTATGAAAACTGTAGTTCAGGTTAAATGGGTAATGATTAGACTGTGGGGAAGCAAAGTGAGCGTGTTCACGTATTTCAGGTTGACTGTAAACTAAGGCATCGGGCCTGCTGTAAGCATATGAATTGCTGATATTAAGGTTCCTCATCGAATGACTCTGCCTATCTGTGTGCACCATGCCCCTGTTGAGCTGTCTCATCACGGTTTCATAGTCTGGCGTGGGGCGGTATGAAGGTGGTATAAGTGCACTATGTCTATGGGATGGGACATAATCAGTTCTGAGGACATCGCTTCCAGTAATGCTTGGGTTAGAGGACATGGGGGACGGCTGCAAGCAATGTTGGGGGTTGTTCAGGGAGTTCGTGCTGTGTGCACTATAGACACTACCATTGCGGATTCGGCCACTGTAGTCGTGAGGGGCTCTATCCAAACTAGTCTGAGAGTGACAGTAGTATCCATTCTGATTGCTCACAAAGAGGTTATCTGAAAGTAAATGGTAAGAACAAGCTTTATACCAAGACATGGAAGAAAGACATACCTAACTAATGTTTGAGATCTTGAAAATCTCAGTTGTTATTAGCTATGTATTGAAATGGGAAAGAAATACAAACAATGAAAATAAGACTAAGCATAACAATATAGTTAACAACATCTCAGCTTTGTTTTAGTTGATACCTAAGGTACACACAGCAGAATAACCCACTACATTCACTTAGATGATGCAAACTTCTATTGGAAAACATTGTCTCAGTTTAAGAAAGGCCTTCTTCTGTTTAGGACAGGTTTGGTAAATTTCAACTCAAGTTAAAATCCATATCAGTCTTAAATTACACAAGCTGAAAGGGTTTGCACTAATCTAATGAAATCAGGTGAAACAGCAGGAAAGAAAAAAAACAAAAAATAAATTAAAGTATCAAAACCCTAGACTCCCACTACAACCAAGCAAAAAAAACCCTCAAGAACCCTGACTCTTCTCCTAGTACAAGAAGACCTTACAAAACCCACATACCAACAAACAAAAAAACCCATCACAACAAATCAACTTTTCTCCAGAAGTTTTTGAGATACTCTGAACCACCATATACTGTTTGACCATTAACATACACCCACTCCAGTGGGTACAGAAAATGATCTAACAGTTAACAGGTTGCCCAGGGAGGTTGTGGCTGCTCCCTCCCTGGAGGTGTTCAAGGCCAGGCAGGATGAGGCCTTGAGTAACTTGTACTAGTGGGAGGTGTCCCTGCCTATGGCAGGGGGTTGGAACTAGATGCTCCTTGAGGTCTCCTTCCAACCTTACCATTCTATGATTCTATGATTATATATCTAATAGACATTTAATAACTTAACCATTTATGTACTCCAGAAGAGAACAACACAGTCACTGTTTTAGATGCCTTTCACAATTTATATTTTGCACGTTCACCAAAATAATTGCCACAGTTAAGGTTAATGAATTTGCTGACAATCAAACAGCCTCCTTTGTGTAACAGCTGCAGTTGCAAGTATCCAGCAGTAATTCCAACACTATGCTGAAAAGAATTCAGCTGCTTTTTCAATTTATGTATCAGTACCTTCACGAATACTTGTGCAACTCTAGATATAAAATGTGCTTATTCCCTTACCAGTGAGTTGTTGAGAGTATTTTTTTAATCCATCTGCCTTGTAGTATTGGAAGGTCCCTATCAAAACTGAGGCAACTTTGCAGATTTGATTAAGCCTTCAGGGCAGCAGCTTTATTAATTAGACATAACGTGTAAAAAAAAAAGGCAGAGAAAGCAGTCATGACTCTACTGTAAACCACTTAGATTAGAAGTCTACATTTCTTGATAATTCTAATTAGGATTTGCTTAGGAGGGGTTTTCTTTTTTTTTCCCCCCCAAACAGATGTACACCAATGTTGTACCTTGCAGACTTCCTTAGCCCTTGAATTCGCCACCACTCTGTAAGTCTAGTGAACTCTGAAACGCCTTTCTTGCTGCACTGCCTTTAATTTTCTTTTCAATTTACTTTTTAGTTATCTGAATTGTTTGAGGGCTCTGTTGCTCTTTACAACTAGTAAAATCAGTATTGAGAAGGATCTCATAATGCCCTAACATACTAGGTTTGGCACATGAACCAAAAATCAATGGTCAGCTTAAACTCACACAAGGGACCCCAGTCCATAGTTGCTGTATATACCATTATTAACTAACTTTGCTCATATCCCATAGGAGTGGATATGAAGGAGAAGCAGCTGAGAATTGGGGTTGTTTAGTCTGGAGAAAAGATCTTGGCTAAAAGACCTTATTGCTACCTGAAAAAAGGGTGTTGCAAGATGCATGTTGATCTCTTCTTCCAAGTAACAAGCAATAGGACAAGAGGAAATCGCCTCAAGTTACACCAGGGCAGACTTCAATTGGATATTAAGAAAAAATTCTTCAACAAAAGGGTTGTCAAGCACTGGAACAGGTTACCCAGAGAAGTGGTGAAGTCACTAGCTTTGGAGATATTAAAAACCCATGTAGATGTGGTGCTTAGGTACATGATTTAGTGATGGACTTGGCAGTGCTATGTTAATGGTTTGACTTGGTGATCTTAAAGCTCTTTATCAACCAAAATTATTCTAACTGCCATCAACCTGGAGTTGTGAGAAACATTCAACACTGTACTGCACAACATCATTGCCCCTAAATTGGCGAGACATCAATTTGATGAACTACTCAATGGAGAAGAAATTAACTGGATGAGCACACTCAGAGATGTGGTCAATGGCTTGATGTTCAGGTGAAGACCAGCAATGAGTGCTATTCCTTAGGTGTTGGTATTGGTACTGTTTATAATTTTTGTTGGTGACATGGACAGTGCAATTGTGTGCACCCTCAGCAAGACTGCTACACCATTACAACTGCCAACACCAACAACCCATGTGATGTCACCAGCATGCTGGAGGGAAGGGATGCCATTCAGAAGGACCTTGATAGGCTTGAGAGGTGCAAACCTCATGAAGTTCAAAAAGGCCAACTGCAAGGTCCTGCGCCTGGGTCTGAGCAAGCCAAGCACAAATACAGGCTGAGGAATGAGTGGAGAAGGACTTGGAGGTATTGATGGGAAAACTTGAGTGTGAACCAGCAATGTGCACTTGCTGCCCAGAAAGCAAATTGCATCAAGAGAAGTATGGCTGGCAGGTTGAGGAGATTGATTCTTTTCCTCTACTCTGTTCTCCTGAGACTCCACCTGGAGGCACAGTGTTGAGCTCTGGGATCCTCAGCAACATGGAGTGGCCCAAGTGGGTCCAGAGGAGGGCCACGAAGATGATCAGGGATCTGGAGCACCTCCTCTGTGAGGACGTGCTGAAAGAGTTGGGGTTGTTCAAGCTGGAGAAGAGAAAGTTCCAGGGAGACTTTAAAGTGGCCTTTCAGTATTAAAGGGGCCTACAGGAAAGATGGGGAGGGACTCTTCAGCTGAGTGTAGTGATAGGACAAGGTGTAATGGTTTGAAATTGAAAGACAGGATATTTAGATTGGATATTAGGAAGAAATCCCTTACTGTGAGGATGCTGAGGCACTGGAATAGGTTTGCCTAGAGAAGTTAAGGATGCTTTCTTCCTAGAAGCATTCAAGGCCAGGTTGGATAGGGCTTTGAGCACCCTGATCTAACAGAAAGTGTCCCTGCCCAAGGCTGGGAGACTGGAACTAGATGATGTTGAAGGTCCCTTCCAACTCAAATCATTCCATGATTCTACTTCACAACAGTCTATATGCCTAGAGAAGCTGCAAACACTTCGATGAGTGTTGTAATACAAACCTATCCTATGTTCACCCAATGAATGTATTCAGCTCTTGATAATGCAGCTGTGAATCACAGATACTACCTTCGTATCTGTGCAGCGTGTCCTTGCATTTAACGAGCTTACCTTGGGAAGACGCATAGGGTTCAGTATAATGACCGTTGTAATGCAGCTGAGGTGGTGGAGGCATCATATAAGGCTGAGGCTTGGGCTAAAAAAAAGCAAGCACCTTATTGTTAGTTAAAAGAGTCACAATTTAATGTAAAAATAAGTCAACAATTTTTTCTTATAGATCATAATGTGTTTTATATATATAATATAATACACAAAGCTTTAATCTTAAACCACCTCTAAATCTGCAGTGTAAGCTTCTCCTGTGAAGACATGTAAGAATTAATAAAAATTAAAAAGGAAACAAAACCACACACCACCAATCCAAGACTCTCTTGCCATCTGACACCCAGGACAGTCTCCTAGATTAGTCTCCTAGAGGCAGACCAAAAAAACTAAAAGTGTTCAAAATGTTTTTCATTGCAATTATTTTAGTTCCATTACTCAGGTATTACATAGCAGCTTTTTCTACAAGTCCAAAACAGTTCCTCACATACTAGACTCACCTTTTTCACAGCTCATTTTATTTCACTGAAGGAAACTACTGTCTAAAACTAGCATCAACTTAAATCCATAAAAATGCAACTATAAAACTGTTTGCTCCCCTTACCATAGACATCCTGGATGAAGACCGCCTTCTGACAGGATTCACTGTAACAGGTTGTGTTTGCCTACAGAAGAAATTTTGTAGTGAGAAATTATTCTTAATGCCACCAAGACCTATTTCAAACCTCAGATCATGCTCCAAGTTCAGTTTAGAAATCACTTTACATTTCTTGGAGCCATGCCCTGCGTGAAATAGTCTTACCCAAAGGAAAGAGTTCTGTGGATAAGCCACCATCACAGACAGTATAAGCAGAATAACAAAACCTTGTTTCTTTCTTTGCTTCTTTTCTATCAATCATAAAAAGGAGACATCCCTGAAGCAGTGCAGCCAGGCAGAAAAAGCAGGGGAGTTACTGGGGACTAGTTCAAAACTGGAACCCCTTATAAATTCTCATACTGTAAGTTATCTGTTCTACATGACCAGACATATAATTATTAGCAGAATGTAATGTTCCAAAGGTTAATGGCACAGGAAAGTGTGACTGTACTGTATTTGCATTTATATGTTCTAGCATTCAAGCAAACAGTCACAGGTTTTCGTAATTTCTTGGGTTGTCTCCAAGCTCTTTTTTCCTCACCCTACACTGCACACAGACTCTGCATCTTGCAACAAGACAGGTCAAGACAGCAGAGTAACACAAAGGCAGAAACGGCCAGATTTCAGGAAAAAAAGATGACTTTGCAGCTCACCCTTTGGGAAGCGAAGGACGAGAAAGGATTGGAAAGCGTGGAAGGGAAAGAATGAGGGAAGATTTCTGAGAGCCCTCCTCAGGTGGAGAGTCCAGGGAATCTCTAAAGACAAGGTATGTACAGATTGAGAAAAACCACCTGAATGTAATACAGGCATGCATAAGACAGCTTTCAGCAGCAGGAGCAGACAACAGGGAATCTTAAGAGACTTTACCTCTTAAGAAAACCATGTTGTGATGAAGGGAGACTGACATTCATCATAGAACTACAGAACTGACATTATTCAGATAGCAATGTACGAGTCCCACAGATGCACTACTTCTACCAGTATTTCTTATCCCCCCTCAAAAGGCTGCCAGGTTTACAAACTTTTATAAGGTCTAATCTATTCCAAATCAACCTTACTCTTATAAAGTAACTTAGCATTAAATACACTAGCAACTCCTCTGTGGTACAAAACACTCCATTACCTTTCCACTAGCCTCAGTAAATTTTGGACCAATCTCTCCACAGCTGCCTTCATGCACAAAGAAGAGGAACTGAATATTTAGGACTCATGGTTTCTTATGACAGACTATCTACTGGGTTTATTTTTCTATTCTTTCACTGAAGTAATTCAACTGAGGAAAGCTGCTGAAGTGGAGTATCTAGTCCTCCATTTACAAGTTGAAGATCAGCCCATTTAAATTTAATTTGAAGAATTGTATTAAATTTATTTTGCATTGGTGCTACTTGAGCTACGCAGATTCCATGGATATCCAAAGGACCACATACCTCTCACTTGTCAATCCAGCACATTTCAGGAGTGCTTCACATACACTGCCCGCCCTTTTAAAGGCTTCTAGAGTGTCCTTTCAGAGCAGTTCATGCAAGCCCAGGGCAAAATCCCAATGATTCTAGTAGCTCACAAACATTCTAGCAATAGCAACCCCCAAAGTCTTGTCACAGCACTGAGACTCAGTAGCAGGAGCCAAACACTATTACTTTTGGTAAGCTTTCAGTGTTTAATATTGTCCTCTGTTATTAAGTAGAATGTATTTGAGGAACTAGTAATAAGTATTTTCTCACAAAAGATTACTAAGAACCCAAATCATTAATTACTACTAGCTAAAAAGGACAACAAAGACATTACAATTCTATAATATTTCTCTTCCAAATGAAAGCTTCAGGGGCACCAAGAGTTCCATTAATGTATTCTACTTACAGGCTGCATTTATTTAGTCTGTAAAATTTGTGTCTAGCCACACACATCCTCCACACATACTTTGCTGTTTCCATATCTTCCTGAAAAAAAAAATCATCTGCATATTAGGCCAAATATGGATACCCTTCAGCTGCTTTCAGACAAGCTCCTGAATTTTTTAAGATGAAATCAGCACTGACCAATTAATTTAAAAAGTAGCTTCATTACTGTCACCAGTTTTTTCCCTAGAACTGTACTTTCTGGGCGTGAGCACACGCTCTAGCCTAACAATGTTATTATCAACAACTGATATTACCAACTGATAGATGCTACATAACATTAATTCTGCAAAGAACACTGCAGCCCATGCCAGCAAAGCTCTAAGACCACCCTTATCTTTAAATACCACAGATTTACAAGTATGAATAACATGCTAGATGTTCTACTGGAATGGATGAAAGTGTTTATGACCACCCGAAACCAAAATTGTCTATGTACTCAACATGAAGAGTCAGACTTTCAATGTCTTCCTATGGAAAGCTAGCAGGATACAGTATTACTAGCTTTGACTCATACAGTTCAAAGTTGCTAAATATGTAAAAAGTAGTTTTTATCATAGAGTTAAATTAGCAGTCTTAATTTCTGGTTGATACCTTAATGAAAACAACAGTAAAAATGTACTCACAGTTTGGAATTGGATTGTCTCTTCTTTGTTCGCCAGCTCTAACGCGAAAAAGGATTTATTGTGGGACATGTTGGCAATGTCATGCCACCTGGAGACAAAAGAGATAGAACAAGCTCTGATTTTCAAACCACAGAAAATACAAGTGTAAAAGAGAACCATGACCAGGAATATGGGTAAAGAATTGCAGACAAATAAAAAATTTCATAAATCTGTCTAAACGAGTTGCAGACCATCACTTCCATATCCATCAAAAGATTGCTGAAAGAAAAATTTGTTACTGACTCTTTTAAGGATGTGCAAAACATATAGTAATATGTTCATGAGTTGTCTTGCCTTCCACCAGAAATTCTTTCAGTGTTCTTTTAAAAGAAAAATAAAAATTAAAAAAACCCCAAATTTAGATAAATTTGGTCATCAATGAACAATAATGTCCTAAATTGCTTCAGCGCAAACCATACAATCTAGGGGGAAAAAAAAACCTACATTAAACCAAGCCATTAAGGCATTATTATATTTTTTTTTCTAAAACTCCTGTATTTTGACAAACAAGAAAAGGTTAGATTGCAAAAAATGCAATACCATGTATTTTTTCAAGTTTCTTGTAAATATAAATGCAGTTCAAATAATTAGACTTATGTTAGTGTAAATAAAGCCTATACAATTGATTTTTTAAAACATTCTACAGTGTACAGAGGGGAAAAAAACATGGTGGACATACAGGACTCTCTCTCAAGGCATTTGTATGGCTTCCATCTTCATTATATAAATGTGGTTGATACCATTTTCTACAGCTGTGCATGAGGTAGAGAAACATGAATGTCCCCACATTTATGTAGTACATATTTAAGGCCTTGTTTCACAGGCACTTATGGAAACAATTACGAAATTACTTAAACCAATCTGAAGTAAAACCCCATGTTGATAAATTTTATTAGTGGGCCATTTATCTATGCTTTTTTGCCACCCAAGCACCATGATCTATCTCTCGTCAGTAGAACTGCCCAAGCTACACAACAAATAAGCAACTGAGCAGAAAACTGGACCCTGAAAGGGATATGAATACTTTCTGATGCTCCCCAACGTGCAATTTCTTTTTATGTTTACACAGACATTGCATCCAGAACTCTTTGGAAGCTTAGATGAAATGCATGGACAAAGCTTTATTTCTCTCCCTTAAGTGCTTCTAGTCAAACAGCAGAACCATTGTTGCCTCATCCTGCAAGAAAGCAGAGCAGGGCACTTCCACCACCCTACACAATTAAAAAAGAATTGGGCATCAGCTTCTTCTATCAACAGCAAAGATACTTCTGTGAAGGACAGGTACTGCTACTGAATTTATAAATTCTATTAATGTCAATAAAGAACAATACTAACCTAAATACAACAGGAGGACGACCATTTTTGTGTTTCACAAAGATACCATCAAGACATGCTCCAATGAATATATCACTTCCTTGGCTGTCCTGTAAGAAGTTGTAAGAATTATGCAAATATTAAAAAAAAAAAAAAAAAAAAGGAAGTAAAGTTGCATGAGAAGTAAGTACTTTTACAAATCTGATAGAGAAGAGAGGTGGTGTGGAGTTTGATTTTTATTTATTTCTGGCAGAAAGCAACTCTTTTTACATAGGAAAAAAAAAAGCAACCAAAACAAAGATCAAAGTCCTGTTTACCTTTGCAGGATAGGTCTCTTCACCATAGCCCTCCATTCTCTCCACTTCTTGCATATATAACATTTCTGCATCAGGAGGAGTAAGGCCTCTACAAATGAAAACAATGACCAACTAGTATTGTCAATTAGAAAAATAATCTTTTTTTTTTTTTTTTTTTTTACTCTGAGACTATCAAAGCTCAAAAAGCATCCCCAAGACATCCAGGCTCTGAGAAAATCATGCTGTTTTCATCTGCACCAATGGCTGAAGTATTTGTCTCAGCCTTTACAACTTGATTCTAGTAACTGCTTTCTCTCAGGCATCTCTAGATGTAAATGGCAACACAGACCAGTTAAAATTACCATCTCGGCTGATGGCAGACAACTACCACATTCTCCTTCAAGTCCATCACTGTCACCATATCTTCTGCCTTTATCGGAATGACTGTTCTGGAATAGGTGTTCAAGAACGGAATTCTCCCTGCTGCAGTATACATGTTTAGGATCAGTATGATTTACCAGGTTTCAGGAGTCTCATTTTCTAAATGCTGACCATTTTAACTGTAATGGTGTGCAAATATAAGAAGGACAAGACCTCAATGGAAAGATGAGGTTTGGGGATTTTTTTAAATAGACCGACTGGCAAAGATAGTTTTCCCACAGACTTGCAGTAGTGTCATAGGGATTAAAAGCTTGTGTTTCAGTTGATCTCATAAAAGACATTGCCTCTACCTGCAAAACCACTCTTATGTCTCTCAATACCTTTTCAATCATCAATCTGTTTCTTCACTCTTTCTTAATGTCAAACAGATTGTGGTTTTTTTTCCTGAATCTTAACCATGTTACCTTGAAAGCAATTCAAAGATAAATAAATTTGAATTTTTCAAATTGCTGTTTTATGGAAAAAATAATCACTGTTACTCACACAGTCGCATTTTTCACTGATGAACTGACAAGAGACAATTTAACCTTTGTCTTGGACTACTGCATTTAGCTTGACTCTCTCTTCATTTCTATCACCCTCCGTATCTGCCAATGTTGTTTATCAAGAAACATCCTTACTGTGGTCACAACTTCATACAAACACATTTCAGAAGTATTATACAGGTGAAGTGACACCATCTAATTATGTCCTGCATTCTTAATTTTCAAGCAGAACCCTTGTATTTATAAGTAATTCTGTTCTCTTTCCACTTGCATTCAACGTATTTTTTTGTATTTTAATGCAGATATATCAGTGAAGAAGTCCTTTAAATGGGAGGTGAAGTTACTGCAGCTGTTTTCTGAGATTCCCAACCTTCTGAGCAACTGAAGCAATCATACCAAAGTTAAGTAACACTTTAGAAATGTTACCTGTACTTCTGATGTAGCAAGGCAACTTTCTGTGTTGCTTCTTCCAATATTTTTTCTTCTTGTAGCCAGCCCTTAAGGTAAGATGGCATTTATAGAATGAAATACCAAAAATTCTACAAAATATAATGGTCATAGTTTCTTTACACAGCTGAACCAACCCTCCACTTCGGCCTTGGAGCTTAGATGCTGTAATATGCACAAACACTGTTCTGAAGTGGTTTTACTCACTTTCCCATTTCTATCCCAATCTTCTTTTCAGTAAAACAGTAAAATTGAAAATATCTTGTAATATCTTTGCTTCTGTGTCATATAAGGTCTAATATCTCACTCCAGTATCAAAAAAGACCTTTACTGAATTTGACAATTGAGGGATGAGTAAGTTAAATGGCTCATGGAGACTTTAATAATGATTTGCATTTAGCAATCCAAAGGAAGGTTTAAATGTATCAGTTTAAGAGCTTAAACATATCAATTTAAGGTAAGTACTTACCACTGGAAACAAAGCAAATCTTTGTAGAAACTCCTGAGATTCATACTGATCATAGTCTCCAAAATCAGCTAAAAAAAACAAAACAAACCAAAACTGTATTCAAACATTTTTAGAAAATTATTCAATATTTGATCAGTTGCAGCAGGATCTTCAAGCAGCAAATCTGCATCCCATTGAATCACAATCTGACAGCAAAACAACAGAGTAAACCAACCAGTTAATGTTTACAAAGAGGCCAAGTAAAACATTTCCCATCCTTTTACATTGCTCACAAAAATTGATAACACTCCTTGTGGACAGGAAAGAAGAAATGATAGAACAATCAAAGTGTTGCTCCAAGTACCTGGGATTTTTATTTGTTTGGCTTTTAATCACATAATGGTTAAGGCTGGAAGGGGCCTCTGCAGATCTGGCTCTATGCAGGGTCTGCTACAGCAGATTGTCTCAGAGCTTGCTCTCATCTACAGCTTCTCTGAACAACTTGTTCCAGCACCTCACCACTCTCACGACAGATAATACATTTAGAAAAAAATTCCTGTTTGTGCCCATTGCCTGAGAGGAGTCAGGCTCCATCTTCTTTACTCCGTCCTGTCAGATACTTAATTACTTGCAGGACATCAGACTTCTCTACCCTGCAGCTAGACTCAAACACTCTACAGAGCAGTCTTCTGCAGCTCCCTGCTCCAAAAGTGGCACCTAGAAGCCTTCCCAGACTCAGGAGCATGCTCAGAAGGCACTTAACAGTTTTGATTTTATGTCATGCCAAAGGGCATTGCAAGGAATTTGTGTCTTTCTCTGTTTCCAGGAGAAAAAATGCCAACTTTTCAGAGAGAAGTAAACCAGTCTAAATTGGAAAAGTTATGTACCAGTCTCACAAGAGAAACTGGAACAGTAGTCTGCATGGAACAACTGCTCCCAAAAGTATAAACACAATCCCCAAGCCCACAGATCCTATTTACATTACAACAGTTTCTCACCTATAATAGTATAAATTTAGAGACATTTCAGAACCATATTTTTATTAAGCAATAACAATTAATATGGCAGTTATGGGGAGAATTGGTGATATGCTACAGCAACAAGATAGAGCAGGGTTTACAATTAGCCTATTGTAATTATTTCAAAACCAGATATTCTCAAAACCAGTTCACTTGAAATGGCAAACAACTGCTTCTACTTGCTCACCAGCTAAAATTAACTAACTTATCTGGTATAAGCTACTTCAGCCATCAGGAAACATCAATTTAGAACCTGCATTGTTTTCTCATTTTTTTCCCTCTTATCAACACATATAGTTCCCCTCTTATGACTGGAAATGGAATGTGAAAGCTAAAAGTATAAATATTTTCCATTTGAATAGGCAATTATATTAAGATTTCTATAAACAACTCACTGAACAAAGAGACATTTATACTGTCCAAAGATATGAAAATAATAAAGCAAGATTTTGCCAGCTGAAGACCAACCAATCCTGGCCAGGATTAAATAGACTCACTATTTTAAAAACAAGGCACTAATGTATTAATCCCACTACACTGATAATACATTAAAAAAAAAAAAAAATCATCACAGTCTTCAAGGTGATTACCAACACATAATCAAAGACAAAACCCCATTAAATTGTATGCATTGTCAATGATTTTTAAGTCCCATTCAGTTTTAGCATATTTGCCATTGCTGTTGTATACACTCGAGTGGCACTCACTGGGAAGCAATATATAAACACACTAAACAAAGCTGCTGTCATAAAAAAATTCTATTTTGAGAGACTTAAGATTGGACAAGCATGTTAGAACAGAACACTAGACATGACCAGTGCACACAGACTTAGGACTGGTGGTTCTCTGGTGTATACTCTATTCAATCTGACCCCAGCTAGAAAACATAAAGCAGAAATTTTCACATATGTATCACAGAAATGGGTCTTCAGGAGTGATTTGAACAGAAGAATTATTAGCAATCTGGCATATTTAATTGAAACAATCTTAGGTGTTAGGGTATTTAGGAGAAGAAGTGGAGATACAAGTACTACTTTATTAAAATGTACTTCTTTATCTTGTTACCATGGCAGAATGAAGGGTCTTCTTTAACAGAAAGAGATGACAGTTCTGCTGACATCAGCAGATGACTAAAGGCTTTGCCCAAAGGCAATTATGATGCCTAATTCAAACCCAGCACATTAGATAGTCAGGCACACTTTTGAGATCTGCACAGAAGTACCAGCAAGTTCAGGGCCACTGATATGACAAAACTTGAAGGAGTAAGCCTTTCATAACTGAATGAATTGTGTCTTTGAGTGATAAATAGAAAATGTATGACCAAAGTTTCTGATGCTACATTAGCTGATTGGCACAACCACATTACTTACCCTGAACAGCTAAGCCAGCCAGATGTATTGCTTGTTCCAGTGTGCAAGGAATGTTACCCTCCAAGACATCTTTCTTTAATTGCAAATAATACTGATACCTATGTGAGAAAAAAAGTGAACATGGGCCTCTTAATTTGAAGAGACTATAGATGAATAGAGCTACATTTTCCATTCCTTCATTTCCTATTCCTCTCCGCACTTTCCAGTTTGTGTGGAGGGTAGTCCTCCTCATCATTCAGACCCAGGACTTCACAGCCTTTGTTAACTCCTCCCTAGCTTCCACATGTCAATGCAAAAATCAAATACTGCTACCTCTTAAAGTAAAGCATCTCCACAATTTCTGTCTACAACCATATGCTAACAAACATCTTTGTTTTCCCTCTTCCTTTTCCTTTAATGTGACCTTTTCCTGGGCCATCTCTTGTACATGCAGCCACTACTGGCTGTACCCTTTATCCACAGTCTGAACCACTATTTAGTCGATTTCTGCCCCTTTGAGCCATTCACAGAACACTCCATCCAGTGCCCGAACCACATCAAAACTCAAAAATGCCATTATTGTTACACAGACTTTGCCAAGAAGGGTGTTTTTCTTCTATAAGCCTGGTTTTAAAACCCTCTTTACTTCTTCATACCTTATGCTAACTCTTGTGAAATAAGGCTTTAATCCTGAGAACACAGAAGCATATGCTGCAATTCATTCAATGATTGAAAAGGTCAGGTAAACTCCACAAAAATTTTCCTGAGGGTAAAAGATGGTTCTCTTCCCTTACTATTTAACACAGTCTGTTAAAATACAGTGACATTTTGTAGCTATTTTTTAAACCCTCCTACTGCAAAAACAGTATGCCATAATATCCTTGAACAACACATACAAGAAGAGTTGAGCCTAAACCCAAGCCTTAAAAAAGATGACAGGAAAAAGGCACGGCATATCAAGGCATTGGCTGAATTAAGTCCTGCCAGCCAAGCAGCGGAACATAAGCTCATTCCATAGAACTGCTATGAAATGTAAATATACAGACAACAACAAAATCTTGACACTGCTTCAAGACAGTACAAATACCATATCTTTTGTCTATGAGGTTTACTATCTCCGGGCATACGTTAAACACATCATTTGCTTAAACACACTCGATCTCATTTATATTGAAAAGGCATGAAAAAAAGTCACAGCTATCTGAAACTATTCCAGACTCTCACTGTTATACATCACAGAAAGGACCATCTTCTAGGACCTGAGTATAAGGCTGGCACATACATTCCTGCTTTCTACATGGCAGTGCACTATAAAGTTCTGTTCAAGCTCCAGCATAGGCATCATGTTCTTTAAGTAAGTGTTAGAGAAGAACAGCCATGGTTTTGCAGGCAATTTATTTATTCAATGCAACACTATATCAGAAAGGAAATATCTTACAGAAATTACACACAAAACCAAAACTAAAGCTCCCAGGCATTGAACAATACATCACACCAGCAGTGTCTGTATGGAGAAGCTCATTTCCATGAAAAGCTTTCACATCACGATCAGTAGGAAAGGACTCTGGCGAAGTATTCTAGCATCAGACAATACAGAGGCAGTTTCATGTAGCCACAGAATAAATTAAGTTGGAAAGGACCTCTGAGTGATCATGTGGTTCAATTTCGCACTCAAAGCAAAGCCAACTTCCAATGGGTTAACTATTGCAAGTACATATTTCTGAAATAACAGTTCTAAGGTTCTAATGCATTTACTGGTTTTGTACTCATATCCCTGTTAAACCAGAGCAACTGCACACACTGAAACACTAGAAGCCAACGTACAAGCTCATGGGAATAGCTGGCCAGTATATATGCTCAACTTTACTTTTGACCTGCACTCAGCACCACTTATGTGATGTTCCACAGATTCATAGTAGAAATGGGCATATGGTAACATCCATCTTCATTATCCAGTGATGCACAAACAAAACAAGCTGAAGATTATCCTATAGTTTGCCAATGTATTGTGCTGAAAGCAAAATAAAGGAAAGCACAGCTTAATAAAATTTGCCTGTGCTTTGTGAGGATGGACACTTCCAGATGCTACATGTGGCTTTTAACAAAAAGAGACCAACATGAAAAGACTACAACAATTAAAAGTCTGACCATGCAAGTGTGCCTATTACTGAAAACAGGTTTGAATAGTTTCCTAAGATCACCAAAAAGTTAGTTGTTTGCTTAGGTTTTGCAACATTTTTAAGTATTTGAAAGGAAAATAAATACACAGTTTGAACATAAACTAGGCCTAAGGCAGTAATTTCCATTTCTATAGGATAGGGGGAGGGGAAAGTAGACAATTTTAAAATAAATCATACATTTAAGAATACTGAAGGCAAAATTGCTGACATATGTATGAATACTACCTGGTAATCTCCTGCTGAAGCTGAGAAACAGTAGGCACATAGAACACTACTCCGAAATACACAGTTGGCTCCAAGGCGTATTTGTCCAGCTGTTTTTTCAAAGGCTTGTCCAAATCTACCCATCTGCGCTGATTCTGCTTATTATAATACCACAGACTGAAATATGTAATCTGCAAAACAGGCATTTCAATGATGAGAAATGTTAAGATTCTGATATTAGATAAAATACATTTCATTAAAATCTTGCTACTTAGAAATAAAGGTTCTAAAATACTGACTACAACTGCGGGTTTACTGAAAACCCAGAGAACTGGAGAGACATTTAATATCAATACCAGAAATTACTTTCACATAAGCAATCCATGTACATAAGCCCCCCCACCCCAACTTAAAACATTATTAGAACTATTCCCTATTTATTAACAGTCCTTGACTCTGTTGTGGCAACTCACAACAGTAAGCATTTACATGTGACAGGAAAAATAATGGAAGCGAGGAGGACAAATATAAAATGACACTGGACAGCAAGAGAGAGAACATGGTTTCTCTGGGGAACTGGCAGACAGGCATACGTGGAGGATGCTGATGGACAAAAGAGTACAGGACAGCTGGTCAAAGAGCAGCTCATCGCAGTACATGCGTGGCTTATCCATAGAGCAAGAAACTTCCCAGGTACAGCAGCAAGCTACCTTGCATGGGCAGGCAACTCCTGACCCAAACAAAACATAAAATGCAGTATACATTGGAGCAGATTGCCCTGAGAGGCTGAGTGATGCCCACCCCTGGAATGTCAAATCACAATGAACAACATGCAATTTAACTTTATTTCCTCTGAGAAGGAGTTTGGACCATCATTCAGTTCTGCATCAGCAGACACAGACTGGAAAATATTCATGTTAGTATCACAGCAAAACTAGAATAATTGCAAGTCTTTTAATTGAGGAAGAGGGACAAGGGAATGCTACGAATCGCCAATTAATTCTGTAGGTATTTGCATGGAAATTCTCCAAGTCCTTGCTACATAAACAGTGTTAGAGATAGGAATGGCAGAAATATCAATGCCTTTAATCCCACACTTGTTTTGAACTTAGGCAGAATAAAGCTGGTAAGGATGAAGTTTTATAAAGCAAAAGACTATGCATCATAATGAATTTTTTACATGAATAATTTCTGTGAACTAGACTTGGAAAAACTGTCTACCTAGGAAACAGTTTTGTCCTGGAGTTTTCTCTGAAGCTCTAACACGTCAAAGTCTTGGAGCACAGATCTGAAATTCACCAGGTGGGTGACAGTAGACAAAGGCCACTTTAGTGCTTCCCTGTGAAAACCTGTTTATATTGACATCTGAAAATTCACATACATACATCTTAGTTTATAGCCTGAAGGAGATGAAGAGTGCATGCTTACAGGATTCTGCCTATGCCTCCGAGCTGACACGATATTTTCCTCTGCAAACTTTGGCAATCTGGGCTACCAAGAATAAAATCAAACCCAAACAAAATGCTGCGTACCAAAGCTTGTCTTCTGACTTGTATGCAAACCTTTCACTTAACTTCAAGGACAGAATTTGATCCTGTGGGTTTTCAGAGGAGCTTATGCACCCTAGAATATTCGCACTGATTAAAATAGAATCAACTTTTATTCATTGCTCAAACATTTTATTATTAGCAGCTCAGGACAACATCCGATGCTAAAAAAAGGTCATGACGGAATTCTCAGAATATGTTAAGCTGTTAAGATTAATACTACTTTGGGGTTCACTGTAGGGAATTATTTGTGACCTGGCCCCTTTAAAGAAAATACAATAGGAATAAAAACAATATGTAATTTCAACACAGTTAGCTGCTTTCTGCCATTACAAACAGGAATAGTAAGCATTTCTGCACAACATTTCAAGAGTTAGCACGAACACAAAAGTACCAAAAGCTCAACACAGTATTAGAGCTCACAAATTGGTCAAAAGTGGAGTGACTTCAGCCATGAGGTCAACCATGCTTTCTAAGCTAAGCAGAGGAGCTTCATCAGGTATGACTGCAACAAAACTACTGCACTGTAACTATATTATATCTCTTGCCAAGAAGTATGATGAGTGTCAGAGAAGTGGAGATGATTGGTTTTAAGAAGCGAGTGTAAAATCTTGTGGACTACAATTACCTAAGAGTGGGATACAGCAAAGACAAAGAAAGACTGCTTCTTGGAGGAAACACTGCAACATGGGAAATTCCAATCAAATCAGGACCAAAATTTCACAAGGCCAGCCAAACTTTGAACAGGGAACCCAAAAAGTTGCCAAATCCTTACCCTTGGAAGCATTCAAACTCGCAAAGGCAATCAATCCCTGAGCCACCTGATCCAAGCTGCCTTTCTGAGTTGAGGGTGGTGGGATCATGCATCCCTCAGAGGTCACTTCCAACTCAAAAATATTATGGAATTCAGTATCATTATAGAATTGGAAGTATAAAGTGAAACAGCTTTCTGAGAAACTATTGTATACAAATTAAATAGCATCTCTTTTTAAAAAATCATTTAAAAAGTGTAATAAACCTGACTTTTACATCTGAAAATTCTCACCGATTTCCATATCTATGAAACACATTTTGCCACTCCTTACCTGTCTTATAGTTTGAAATGGCATCAGTGAGACAGAGTCTGTATACCGACTGCCTGCTATTAGTTAGCTACAATTAACTGCTGCATTTCACTTTATTTTCCTTAATATGAATAAGCCTCATCACTAATACAATTCCACTCTGGCTCTAATCTCAACATCGTTTGTACATCTCAGTTATTCTAATAAGTAGTATAAGAAATATGTTTTTATATAGAATCTCAGAGGGGTCTATTTTGGTCACAGTTTATACTGCCTAGAAAAGGAATAAACATTACAATTACGTATGACAGATATCAAAGACATGTAATCACTTCAATCCCAGGGAGGTTGTGGCTGCTCCCTCCCTGGAGGTGTTCAAGGCCAGGCTGGATGAGGCCTTGAGTGACCTGTACTAGTGGGAGGTGTCCCTGTCTATGGGAGGGGGTTGGAATTGGATGAGCTTTGAGATTCTTTCCAACCTAAACCATTCTGTGATTCTATGATTTCACTTGAGCTTAACAGTACCTGTTATGATCCCCAAAGTGGGCTGGGCCTTTCATCTGTCAGCAACAAAAAACTGTATTCCCCAGGATCTTGAGACAATACTACTGTTACTGTCATCTTTAAAAACCAAACAACAACCAGGAAACCACAACAAACAAGCCAAACCAAACCAAACCAAAGAAAAAACAAGTACATTTTCTATAAAAACTTGGACTAAAGGAAAAAAAGCCCAACCACTTTCTGTGGAACAAAGCAGGGAGGACAAATAGACCTTACCACACATTTCTCTGAAGCCCAGCAGTATTCAGAGTTGATGTATTTAATTCTATATTTCCCAGCTAACCTCCATATCCTGTACTATAAATCTTACAGAATCTCTCACAAGTAGAATTGAAAGGAGAATTGTTTTCTAATTGTTAATACAGTGCCTTCTAATTAATGCTATCTGCTACCTGCCTCAAGGGTACAGTGACCTGAGGAATTAGCCATCCCAAGGTGAGGCAAGACATTTTAAAAAGGGAACACCACCGGCGATTACAGAAGAATGCAAATAAAACCTGTTTGCAGCTTTTCCTCTTTTACGTTGGTACAAACAACTAAAACAAGCTATCAGACTTGCCCAAAGAGAGTGTCAAAAGCACCACCTTGTTAGTGAAGGACGAGCACTGTGTCTGAAGTTACAAAAACCCAGCTAGCCCATGGGCTCCATTATGTCTAGCTTTATTATATGCTTGGATACAAAACAGCTCCTGCATTCAGGGTATCACAGTTTAAATAAGTTGCATCCAGAAGAACTGAGTCAATAATCTGATACTGTGCATAACTGACAGGTACCAAGAGAAAGCTTTACCAGATGCCTGATGTTAAGAGGTGAGGAAGGAGACAAGAGGCCCTGAAAATTCTCCAGAAACTCCACTCTTACCTCCACAAATCTTCTCAATTTCTAGGAGAGAAAGGATTTGGAGCACCCTGGACTGACAAGTGTACAAGATCACCACTTCCAGGCAGTCTGGGAAGAAAAAAAACTAAGTCTTGCCAGGTAGCAGCCATGGAGTGGAAAGTTGCAAAACTCTACATAATAGGGCAATCAATTCTTCTTGCAGAAAAAAGAAGACTACTGGATAGCCTCATAAAAATCCCTCTCTTTTTCCCATCTTGCAGCTACTCACTTTAGGATATTTTTGCTTTACTTTTTTTGTTGTGGTGGTTGTTCTAGTACTTACAAGATCTTCAGCTGCAAGAGGGAGCATTTAGGAGGACAGCTATACAAATATAGGGAGAAGTCTTCGTTTTTTCAGCACAGAAACCTTTTTTCCCCACACCTACACAACTGTTTTCTCCTAACCACTCCAATATGGGTTTCACAAATGCTATTTAAATAAAGAAATTGCCAACTATAGTTTAAAACATGACAACAGGGATAAGAAAGAAATAAAATCAATACTTTGCAAGGTAATTTGACATTCTAAATTTACTCAAATTAAAATATGGCCCAAAACACAATANGCTCATGTGGAGCTTTTCATCAGCCCAGACCCCCAGGGCCTGTTCCTCAGGGCTGCTCTCAGCCATTCACCACCCAGCCTGGAGTTGTGCTTGGGATTGTGCCTACCCAGGTGCAGGACCTTACACTTGGCCTTGTTGAATGTCATGAGGCTGGCTTGAGCCCACCTCTGCAGCCTGTCCAGGTCCCTCTGGATGGCATCCCTGCCCATGGTTTTCTTACAGGAAAGGCAGATTATACACATCAGTACATTCAACAGGAGTAAACTGGCTAATCCACAAGCAATACCTTCACAGTGTGTAGAAGACATTACATCCAAGCCATATTTTAATGTTTTGCAGAAACAGGTCACTTAGCAACATGACTATGAAATGTAGAAACATACCTTTTTTTTTTTAAATCATGTTACTTTTTTCTACCACTGTCCAAGGCTCCAAGGAGGATGCACTCACATATGCGCTTTTGGCTTACATCTTACACAGCACTGACATTAAATACATTGTGTTCCCATTCATCAGAGGCTTATTCTGACTGCTTTACAGCAGGGAAAAGCAAAATTTCAAAGTAATCTAATAATGATAAACAATAAACTTTCCTAATGAAGTAAAGAAAATACATTCTGTGACAGTGAAAAAAAATACAATTAAGTGGTATATTCAAATTCTGACCTCACTTTATAAAAAAGCTGAAGAAATCAGGGCCAAGGCTTCCTAATTGCCACTACTGCTTTCACAGAAAAACCTTAACTTTGTGCTGCTCAGTGTAACAAGACAGAATGCAAATCCTACACTTTTCCCTCATAAAAAGGAACAACTACAATAAGTGCAATGAGGCAGTTACTGATTCTTGGCTGGCTGCTCTGTCCTCCCGTATATCTTGGGTCCTGAATTACACTTAATACATTTTTTAGATGGAGCCGAGTTTGTTTTGCAATCAACATTCTTCCATGACAATTTCTTATTTTCTAATTTTAAAGATTTGGTTCAGACACAACCATGGAAGTTCAACTACGAGCACTGCTTCCCCTCTTACCTCTTCAAGCATTAGCTAAAATTTTGGGAAACTCTGACACAAGGCATAAACATGGTTATGTTGATGACCCCTCGTCATGACTCAGCTCCACTTTCATTTGCCAGTTAATATATTTACTGAGATACACATGTAAGAATGTTTATGTTTGCACTTGGTCTCACTTTAAAAACAGTCTTTTAAGTATGCAAACACACATTTAAGAAACTACCACATTGACTTAAACGAGGTGGGTTGTGTTTTCTCCAAACAAAGGCTGGTATTTTAAAATTCAGAGCAAAGTTTATAAGTATTTCTGAACTTCGAAGTTATTCCGTACAACCTTGGTTCCTTCTTTTCTACTCACGTCCAAAACAAACACAGGAACTTGCATGTGCACAATGCACTCTCCACAGAAGTTCCCTGCTATTAGTTCTCGTACCTAGGTGCAACTCTCTACCATGAACGTGCAGTCAAGTCAGACTCTGCTTGTACACAGTAGCTCAATTTCCCCCTTTATTCTGGTTTAGAAGTGTTATTAGAAAACAGAACTAAAAGAAGATCCAGCAAGAGAAGGTAAATCAGTTATGACATTTCCTGCCAACTGTTGTATAGGTATCTAGTCATACTAACATTAAAAAAACCCAAACTCAAGTATTTCTATAAATGTCTGTATTTTCTTGTCCTAGATGCAAGATGAGCAGCGTTGCACATGCTTTTTAAGGCAGTTAACAATCCCAGCTCTCAGCAGTTTTTCAGAACTTGTAATTCCAGAATGGTTTTCCACACCAAATACAGCTTTTTTGCATAGATCAAGTTTGGTTATAGCTCTCTCACATGAAAAAAAGACAGGCTGTGCTACAAAGGGCAAGTAACTTATGTTCCCTGTTCCCTTTGGCATCTTTCCCCAGTTCCTCAGATTAACAGAGCTGGATTAGATACCCACTGCTGATGCGTCACATTCTGGGAATACTAGATGATGTTCTTAGTTTAAAGCATTCGTTTCACTTTTCTGTAAAGTCTACCATTCAGTTAAAAAAAAGAGTAAAATTGTCAACATATTTAAGACTTCCCAAACTGGAACTATGTGTCCATACAAGTATGCTGTTTGTAAACTGAAAGTACTCTTTGGAAAACTCAAAAGAAAATTGGTATTTTGCCATACAAAGTGTAATTTGAAGACTACTCATTTACATAAAGATCTGTTAAACATCTTAAAAGATGGCACAGCATTAAAAATGAGCTTTTAAGTTCACTGTCCAAATTCAGTAGTTGCAAACTATACCAGGGAGTAAAATTTGCAGAATTTGCCACTCAGTGTGTAAAAAAGTTCAAGATTCCCCTCACACCTCCTGCAAAAAACTGTTTTGAAGGCGCATAGGAACCACTTGTCATAACTGCATGGCCCATACACAGTAATCCAAAACTGATGCCATGGCTTTCGTAACTGCACTAAGTCTCAGTATTAAACAAAGGCTCCTATTTTAACATTTTGAATTCACACTCATGCTTTAAGGGTGCTTAGCACATTAACAATGCACAACGTCTTATAGAAAGCAGTTAGCATTTTACAGTATCGAGGACTAATACTGGTTTTGCATGTTTAAGCAAAATGCTGAGCAAATTTTTCTGTCTTAAAACTTTCTACTAAGCAATCAGTCAGGAATGATCCAGTATCTGCTTGACAAATCTGACTATTTAAAGGCAGAACAACATTTTTTGAATGCAAGCTCTGGAAAGTAATTTATATCCCTATTTTCCATTCCCTTTCATTGGAACACATTTTCCTGCCAAAATAATCCATGCAAGAATGCATGACTGAAGGAATCTGCTCAGAGTTCAATAGTGTACTGTCAACTCCCTTAGCCTGATATATGACTCTTAATTGAGGGAATTGCCATCCTTTTTTTTTCTTTTTTTTTTTCCCCTAGCAGATTTTTAGGAATAGCTCCAAAGAAAGCAATAATGAAGAATTGCTGAAAAAAAACTGCACCTCCAACACTCTGTGTTTAGTTCAATAAAAGCTAGCAGTTATCATTCAGAAAGACAAAGTCTTTGTTTTGCAAACCAAACAGTTAAAATTCTTTACCTTCTCTTGACTTAGCAGAGACACCTGAAAGTGGATAGATAAAATTGACAAACTCCAGTCACATAACAATATCTGAATTCTAAATATATGATACCTGATGTGCTCTGAGTAAATGCCAAAGCTATGAGAGTAGAGTCTCCCTTTGCTAGAAGAATCAATATAAAAAAAAGTCATACTGCTGCATAGAATTACATTTTTCCCAAAACAACCATACATTAAAAACAATATTTGGGAAATCCATAGGGATATATATTGGGATTGAAACCAACCATAGTAAGGAAATACTTAGCAATAAATTAATTCATGTCCATTTAATTAATTGATTATTCTCCAAAGTGAAAACAAACAAATTCTTAAAGCAACTACATATATACAGATATTTCCTACTGAGAACCCATACAGTAATGAATGCTGCATACAGTAATAAATGTTTCCAGGATTGAGTCCTAAATGTATTTTCTCAATTTTTGATCAGTTTCCATTGCTTAAAATATAACATTAAAAAAAAAAAAAAGTTATTATATAGTTGTTTTAGTGATTACTCTTATTTTGGTTATCTAAGTGTAGGGCTTTCAAACCTGTATTTGAATCCCACATTCCAAATACGGTTATACGACAGACGACATACCAAAGCAAAAGCATCTGTCTCAGAAGAATGTTAGCAAGACTAAACTTTTATTACAAGTTTTTTCTCTTCTGCCCCCCAAAAGTGCATATGCTATTACTATTTAATGACTACAAAATGTAGAAAGCCTCGTGAGATTCTAGTGGAAAATGTCACTTTGCACAGGACCAAGAGCACTTACCTCTTGCAGTCAAATCCAACTGTGTTAAAAAAAAACTATCAAACACGACTTTGGTTCATCTGTTGGTAAGCCGTGTTAATTTCTATAAACAACATCTTACAGCTCAGCACTTCAGAAGTAATTAACTTAATACAGGAGATGTATTAATAATCACTAAATGCATGGGAGAAGAGTGAATTTCAGTTCCAAAAGGATCCTTCAAAAATATCAAAGTAAATGCTCCAGCAAATAAAGAATTTCAGGGTAAAAGTGATACATACACACATACATACAGATCCAACTAGCACAAGCCGTGTTTCCTCACGAGGCCAGCACCTGCTCCAAATGCTTACTGCAAGACACTGTCTGCAGATACGTTTGTGGTATTTGAACAAGCAATGCAAACAGTGGGTCACTGGTACCCTTATCACATTTTGTGCTTTAGGTTCTTTCCACAGCACTAACACAGCACTAAAAAATACATGCACTCAATTAACACTCTCTATCACCCTGTTAGCTAAAAGTTGTCTCAAGTCTTGCAGCAATTCTTAACCACATTGGTTGGGTAGAATTTTTTGTTGTTGCTTTGTGGTTTTTTTTAAAAACAGAAATATCAGCACTGTCAGGTTTAAAAAACAGTGGTTTCTTTATTGCTTTAAGCTTCCATTCATGCTACCTATTCTCCCCTGGGGCATTCTCTAGGTTTGTTAAGTAAATTGTGCAACTGAAGAAACAATGAGAACACACCAAAGCTGCTCCAGTAAACAAACTGATTTCCCCAGATGGTTAGGATTCACCATGTAGGTCAGGCCTACCACAAGGTAAGAAAAACCAAACTCAACAGTTTGCTTACTGTCATAGTTTGGGAGTTCCCTGCCCCCCCCACTCTTTGTAAAATCACTCAGACTAGACTCAGCCAGCTGGTAGTTAAGGACTGAAGCTGTATGTACAGCTTAGCATAATGTACACGTAGACATATACACAATAGGCATAAATATTTACAGAAATACATAAGTTAAAGGTGATACAGAAACACAATCCCCCTCTCAGAAATCACAGAGTCCCCAGGAGGGGCTCCCAACCACCCTTCCACCTTCTCCCCACCCCTCTACCTTACCCCAGGGTCTGGCTTACGCACAAGGTGAGTTTGGAGGATGGGCAAGGGGGGTTAGAAGCAGAGTGGTTAGTGAGGTTAGCAGAGAGGCCAAGATCAAAACAGCTAGAGACACAGACCCTCCGTGTGTGTTATCTATGTGTTCTTGTTCTTATCCATCTCAGCAAGCCTATGAGTGCAGCAGACATCATCAGTGTTTGCTTTTCACAGCCTATAATTTTCTCCATTAAAATATTCCAATTAGCCTCAAACCAGCACACTTACCTCACGCAACTCAAGCCTCTGAGCAACAGCTTCCAGACTTTCTTGGCCTGTGCTTTCCACCGACAGTGTGAACTCCACAAATTCGTTGTTGAGAAGCTGGATGCGAGCCACCAAGCAACTTTTGCTGGATACTGTGTAGCGTCGAGTTCTTTTCAACTTTAGCCCAAAAGGTAGAGGCATTTTCTTTTTTTGCCCACAGACTGTTACTGATAAAAGCTACGACCAACAGGACCTCGAGAAGAGAAAGGTAGCTACCTCCCTTCAAACAGTAAGGAGCTGAGAAGTCTCCAGAGATCAACCAGCAGCAGCAGTATCCATTAAAGACATGCAAGTTCTCCACCAAGAGACGAGCAGAAAGGGCATCCACTGGAATCCTAGAACGGAGTCAAAAGGAGAAGAGAATAAACACAACACTCAGAAATCATTTGACTGAAAAGGGAATGGCAACATGGGAAAAACAGAACATGTGTATTATTTCTGAATCTAAATAACCAGAATAATCAGCCTGCTTTTCCAAAATGCAGAGCTGTTATATATTCAAATAATGAAATTAGCACCAGAGTTTCTGGTTTTTCAACAGACACTACCGGTCTTTGGCAAGTTGATTAAAAAAAAAAAAACAAACACAAAAAAACCCCCCACCAAAACAAACCAACCAAACAAAACAAACTCCACAAACCTCTCACAAGCAAGTAACAAGTCTTAATCGAATGTGGCTGCAATGTCCTAAAATATTTCTAAATAGACTCAGGATATAAATAAAAAGCACCTACAAAATCTGAGCTGCCCAAGTTACTAATACCTGGACCAAACTCCTTCTTGAGGAGCCAATCCAGCAACTGGGTTTGTTCTTCAGCGCAGCAGTGTGCAGACTCGGCTGCTGTCAGACTAAGCACAAACCCAAGCCCCATGGGATCATGGAAGAACATAAAGGCAGGAAGAGTGGCGCGCTTCAGCCATTTCCTATCAACTAAAATATAATCCCTCCAATCTCCCTTGAACTGCAGCAAACTGCACCGTGCAGCTCAGCGGCTGTGTGGCGTTCTGGGTCCTGTTCTGCCTCCCCACAAGGGCATGCGAATTTCGAGAACCATTTATGTTTTTGGAAAGCATACTTATCCCCAGCCCAAAAGCACCCACCCATTGCCCCACCTTTTACAAACACCTTCGCGCCTCCTCTCCTGTCAGCTTCGCCCCTCTCTTCCGTCAAGCGTCTGCTCACCGCATGCACCCTGGCCTAAGGAACGTGCCACCTTGCCTGGCGCTGGTGTTCGGGAGCCACTCTACAGACACGGGGCTTTTCCTCGGCACTGGGACGCGTGCCGCGAGCGGGGTCGCCACTGCGGCTGTCAACCGACGCGACAGCGTGGCCTCCCCGGGGGATCGCACCGCTTCCTGCACTGCCCGCGCCCCCAGCCCCGCCCGACTACTCCTGGCACGGGCCCGCCTGCGGCGCCGCTCGCCCGGCGCGGAGCTGGGCAGGGCCTGCCCGCGCCCGGCGGTCAGAGCAAGCGCCCTGCGCGTGGCGGCTGCGCCCGGCCCGCACCGAGCCAGCACCCGCGCCTGAGGGCACCGTCCGAAGGCGCCGCCTCGGGGCATCGCCTGAGGGCACCGCCTCGGGGCATCGCCTCCGGGCGCCGCCTGAGGGCACCGCCTGGGGGCATCGCCTCGGGGCATCTCCTGAGGGCACCGCCTCGGGGTACCGCCTGAGGGCACCGCCTGGGGGCATCGCCTCGGGGCATCTCCTGAGGGCACCGCCTCGGGGCATCGCCTCCGGGTACCGCCTGAGGGCACCGCCTGGGGGCATCGCCTCGGGGCATCTCCTGAGGGCACCGCCTCGGGGCACCGCCTGAGGGCATCGCCTTAGGGCACCGCCTCGGGGCATCGCCTCAGGGTACCGCCTGAGGGCACCGCCTCGGGGCACCGCCTGAGGGCGGGCCGGGAACAGCTAAGCTGCTTCCTCTCATTGTTCGCCGCCGCTGGCGCGGGGAACTCTGCCCGGGGACCTCTAGTGGCAGCGCCGAACTGCCCGAACAGAAAAAACAACCTCCTACTTTTTTTTTTTTCCAGGCTCATGTGTATCAGTAGCACGTTTTAGAAAGTGTCACTTGGTTCCTGAAGACTCTTAGAATTATCAGGCAGGAATAACGTCAGGATAGACATTTTTTTTTGGGGGGGGGG